>APFE030390956.1:177755-193564 GCA_000404065.3 Pinus taeda | reverse complement strand
ATTTGTATCATCCAAGAATTGTTCATTTATGTAATGTAAAGGAGGTTGCCCCCTCGAAGAGGCTGAATTTTAAGGCGTTGATCTATCTTTTCTATCTTTTTCTTGAGTTGGTTTCATAACACCATTTGTTGGCCAACAAGGGAATAGGCTGTACTCCATGGTTAGTTCATTCAGAAGTATTCCTCCCCTAGCCTCTGCTTGGAATCCTTATCAGGGGTTGTCAACTCATAATCCTTTAGGAGGAAACTTCGTCGGTTATGGAGGTTTTGCGGCCAGAGTTGGTTAAACTCCGAGTTATGCTAGATCACAAGGCTTGCCTTTTGGTTTAGCTAGTTCTGCTGGTTACTTTGGGCAGCCTAGTGCCTTCCAAAATCCAGGCCAATCTTTACAGAGCTTTGGGGGCTCCACCCAGTGTGGGTGGAATCCCCAAGGTCCTCCTAGGCTTCCGTTTCTGGCAACTCTGAATTTGCCAGACCTCACAAAGTTAACGAACGATCCAATCAAATATAATCCAGTCTGGCCTCCAGTCCCAACCAAACTCCCTTCGAACATTCCAAAATTCGAAGGAAAGGGCGGTGAAGACCCAGGCGACCATGTAACCACATTCCATTTGTGGTGCTCGTCGAACTCCCTTATTGATGATTCAGTGAGGTTGAGACTTTTTCAACGCACCTTGATTGGTAATGCGGCCAAATGGTATATAGAGTTTCCAGGGGGCAGCTTTACATCTTTTGCCGACTTAGCTAACATTTTCCTAAATCATTTCCAGTTGCCTGTCCGTTATGATGCCGGAACCGAACTTCTGGCCACCTTTCGTCAGGACACGGCAACTCACATTTCTGACCATATTCAAGAATGGAGATGGAGAAAGGGGCTCATTAAAGCCGAAATCCCTCCAGAATACCGTCTCGAATGGTTTCTAAAATATTTACAACCTGAGATCTCTAAGGATGTCTCCATGTCCGAAGTCTATTCTGAGGAGCAAGCGATTTTTAGGGCCCAGCAATTAGAATTCATCTACTCTCAGTCTGGGATCCTACAAAAATACTTGCCAGATGCTCCTGGGTCGAAGTTTGACATAGCCAAGTCGAAGCCAGGTCCCCATGCCAATGGTGTAGTTGCATCGATAGACACAAATGTGGTGAACTTGTTGAGCCAATTGCAGCAGTTGTCATTGCAAACTGTTTCAAACAACCAAGTCACATCGTCTAATACTTCGTCTTCCCAAACCTCTTCGATTAATTCCATCCAATCTGATAACCCCAAAGGAAATCAAAACTCCAATGGGAAAAAGAAAGGATGAGGTAAGAAAAAGAATCAGGATGGGAAGGCTAACACAAATAAATCCGGCAATAATGCTGGTGGGAGTAGAAATGAGTCTAGAAAGAAAGTCAAGTTTCGATGCAAGTTGTCTAGTGGAGACCATTTAACTCATGTCTACCCAAAGATTCAGGATGCTCAACACTTGTTAGGGCAGCAAGGGGCTTCTAGTTCTCATGTTGTTTTAACCAACTATTTTCCCCAAGGGCAGCAATTGCTAGATGACGCAAGTTCAAATCCTGGTACCTCCTCTGGGGGCAGCCAGGAAGGGGAAAAATCATCGAATGTTTTCATGATGGGTTCTAATGTCCATGTGGCTACTCAGTCACATGATTACGATGAAGCCAAAACTTCCAAGGACAAAACTGCTCCCGGAAATACCGACCTTCATATTGAGTGACCCCCTATTGAGACTGTACCACGGATACCGAAAGGTTATGCTAAACTCGATACTATTAATCCTAATGCTAGGGCCACCCAGAATTATTCCATTGTGGAGGATTTGGCCCAGAGTCTGTGTGCCATGTCCACTTTAGAGGTTCTCCAGTCATGTCTGGCTCAGCGAAGTGCTTTACTCTTGACAATTGGGGCAGTTGATCCAACCAACTCTTTAGTGCTCACTTTGGACATGTTAAATGTCAAAAAGCAACTCCCTCATCACATGGCTTTTCAGATAAAGTATACATACCGAAATATTAACATTTTTTGCACCGTTATTGATGAAGGAGCTCCCACGTGCGTCATGTCGATGTCATGTTGGAAGGCCATTGGATCTCCTTCGACTGTTCCTTCACCTACCCTCCTAACTGCATTTGATGGCCATTCTCACAAGCCGCATGGGATTATCCCCGCCTTTCCTATATGTGTTGGAGGGAAGGTCGTCAATATTGAAGTAGAGGTCATAGATGCTAACCTAGACTATAATCTCCTCTTAGGAAGAAACTGGGTATACGAGATGGATGCCATCGTTTTGACTCTGTTTCGTGTCATCTGCTTTCCTCATGAAGGCAAAATCGTTAAGGTTGATCAGTTGGATTATTGTCCAGTTGATCCTCAAGCAACTTCTGACTCTACTGTCCCCTTAGTGGATAACCCTCGCCCGCCTACTGAGAATCTAGGAGTTGGGATGTATTCTTCATTGATGGGTACCTTTGATTTTCCCTCTCCTATCACTAGAATCAATGTCGTTTCATCATATAAGCAATCCTCTCGAGAAGATTTCTTCAGAACTTTTCAGACCCTTGGACCTTGCCTTCACCTACGACCACATTAGTTGAAAGACAAGTTAATGGAATGGCATTCCCTATGTCTGCGGTTGAGCTTAGATATCAGTCTATCGTTAACTCTGCAGATGACCATTCTACTCCTTTTTCCGAAGAGGAGCTAGATGGTCATGTGGCCCTAGCTTGGGCCTTTGATTCCACCTCCACCTTGGACTGCTTAGATACGATTTTACCTTTTGAAGAAGCAATCCTCGAAGTGATGATGGGTGTATATCGACCTTGGGAAGAGTTACACCATCGTTCATATTTCCTTGCTCCATTGCAGGAAGTGGAATCTAGGTTCTCCAAGCTATTCACTAGTGATGTTTGTAAGATATCAAATCCTTTGGCTCCAGCACACTTTCGTGCCGAAGGTAATATGTCGGTGATTTCGGAAACGATATCTATAAACATCTCTAGGGACCCTAACATGATCGAGAATCTTTTCATCGGAATTGAATGTTCCCCTAAAGAAGTTCAAATTTACACCGACCTTTTCAAGAAATTTCAAGATGTATTTGCTTGGTCTTATGAAGAAATGCCTGGCATCGATCCTTCTATAGTTCAACATGAGATTAAGACGTATGAAAACGCCAAGCTGGTTCGTCAAAGGCTTCGACTGGTTAATCCTAGGAAAGCAGCAACCATTAAAGCTGAGGTAGAGAAGCTGCTTAAGGCGGGTTTTATATACCCTGTTCCTCTTACTGACTGGGTTTCTAATCCAGTCCTTGTGGATAAAAAGCAAGGAACAATCCGAGTATGCATCGACTTTAGGGACTTAAACAAGGCTTGTCTGAAAGATAATTACCCCATGTCATTCATTGATCAGATTATTGATGAGTGTGCGGGTAATGAGATTTTTTCCTTTATGGACGGTTTTTCAGGTTATAATCAAATTTCTAACCGTCCTGAGGATCAACATAAGACGGCTTTTATATGTCCCTGGGGTACTTTTGCATACAGAAAGATGTCGTTTGGTCTCAAAAATGTTGAAGCTACTTTCCAGCGAGCCATGTCATATGCTTTCCACGAAATCAAACATATCATCGAAGCATACTTGGACAATCTCGTTGCTTGTTCTCGAAAGAGAACTGATCACCCCAGTCACCTTTGAATGGTTTTTGAGCGATGTTGTTTTTATAAAATCCAGTTGAATACTAACAAGTGCATTTTCGCGGTTACGTCCGGTCGGTTGTTAGGGTTCATCATGTCAAATGAAGGGATTAGGGTTGATCCCTTCAAGGTGGAAGCAATAGTCCAGTTGCCTCCCCCGTCTTCCATTCGACAACTTCAAAGTCTTCAAGGGAAGGCTAATTTCTTAAAACGGTTTATAGCGAACTATGCCGAGATCACTAAAGGGTTTATGCGTTTGCTCCGTAAAGGGGTTTCATTCATGTGGGATGACTTTGTGCAGCGGTCGTTTGATGCTTTGAAAAAGGCATTAGTCACTGCCCCGCTTTTGAGTCCACCACATTATGGTAGGAACTTCCTTTTATATCTCACTGCAGCAAAATCAACCATTGGTATGGTTCTCGTTCAGGAAGACGATGCTCTCATAGAGCATGTGATTTATTATTTGAGCCAAGGTTTGATAGGTCCTGAACGTTTCTACTCTCCGGTTGAGAAGTTGGCCTTGGCAGCTGTCCATGTTTTCCAACGGCTCCGTCATTATATTCTGCTACACAAAACTTTTGCCTTGGCAGCAGTCAATCCGTTTCAGTTTGTCCTCAGTAGGTGAGTGATTGGGGGAAAATATAATCGATGGATTGTCATTTTACAATAATTTGATCTCGAGTTCTTGTCCGCCAAAGCCAAGAAATCTATGGTTTTTGCCGAGCTAATTTCCGAGCTGCCTTGTGGAGAGGAAACTGTTTATGAGGAAATTTTTCCCGACGAACATTTATTCCTCATCTCTTCACTCAACCCTTGGTATGGAGATATCATTGTTTATCTCCAGACTTCGAAGTTTCCCTCTACTTTCTCTAAGGATGAACGTCGCAAATTACGCCACCTCGCTAAAACTTATGTCACCATTGGTGATACATTATATCGTCGGGGGGTTGATTCAATCCTTCGACACTATTTAACCTTAGAGGAGGTAGAGTCAGTGCTAAATGATTGCCACAGTGGAGCTTGTGGTGGTCATCTATCAGGGCTTGCTACAGCTCAGCGTACCTTGCGTGCCGGCTATTTCTGGCCTTCGCTCTTCAGAGATTGTGTTGAAGCAGTCAAACACTATCACCCATGCCAAGTTTATACTCGGAAGATAAGCGCACATCCAACTCCTCTTTTTCCTGTTGTCACTATCGGTCCCTTTACTAAGTGGGGTATGGATTTTACGATTTGTAATCCGCCTTCAGCAGCGAATCACAAGTATATGATCATGGCCATAGACTACTTCACGAAGTGGGCTGAGGCCATGCCCACTTATAAAAACGATAATGAGACAACGGCATTATTCCTTTTTAATCAGATTATCTCAAGGTTCGATATCCCAAGAGATATTGTCACTAACCATGGCAGTCATTTCTAGAATCAACTAATGTCTGAATTGGCTCTCAAATTAGGTTTCTGGCAGGAACATTCGTCTCCTTATTATCCTCAGGCCAATGGACAGGTCGAGCCAGTAAACAAAACTCTTAAGACGATCCTACAAAGGACAATTGACAAGAATTGATCCAATTGGCATCTTATGTTGTATCCGACTCTATGGGCATACTGAACCTCCGTCAAGACTGCTACAGGTTTTACACCTTTTCAGTTAGTTTATGGGTTGGAATCTATCTTTCCTGTCGAATGTGAAATTCCATCTCTTAAGTTAGCTATTGAGCTCCTTCTAGAGACCTCTAGTCTCGAAGAGCACCTCCTTCACTTGGAACATCTCGATGAGCAGCGTCAAGATGCAGCCACAGTAAATGAGGCTCATAAGAAAAGGGTTAAAACCCAGTATGATAAAGCTGTCCGACCTCGTGTATTTTCTGAAGGTGACCTCATCTTGGTCTACGACCAAGATAAGGACACCTTGGGGGTAGGCAAATTCAAACCTATGTGGTACGGTCCCTTCATAATTAAACGAGTTTTAACAAAAGGGTCGTATGAGTTAATCGATTTCGAAGGAAACAAATTGGCGGAGCCTCGAAACGGGCTCTACCTTAAGAAGTACTTTGCTTAAGTAGCAGCTAGGCAATGGCTTCTTTGTACATTATGTATATTTGTACATTTGTTATCAAGAGTTTTTGATATCAACACTTTTTGGTCTGCTTTGGCAGGTGTTGATGGATGACTTGGTCTATTTTGGATTCGCCAATGGTGCTAGTCGGCACACTCGGAATCTTGCTTTTGTAGCTTGGGTACTTTATTATCCAACTGGTCAATTGATGGTATCAAGGGGAGTGTGCATCGGTCTCGCTTCAAACAAAATGGCTAAGTATATTGCTCTCATTAATTTGCTATTCGAGGCAATTTCTCATGAAATCAACTCGTTGGTAGTTTATCTTGGTTCACAATTGATAGTGTCACAATTAAATAACATTTATGGGGTAAGGGATCCATGTTTATACTACCAGTATTTAAGGGTGAGGTTGTTGCAAAGATCATTTACTTATATTAATTATTTTCATATTCCAAGATCTCATAATTGGTTAGCTGATTCTATCGCTAATCAAGCATTAGACTGGCACATCAATCATTCATCACAATAAATTAAGCATCAAAAAGTCAACTGTATATATATATATCATAAAGCATCTCAAGTGTACATAAGTCTGTCCAAAAAAATACAAAATTGGGACTCAAATGCCCATCATCATGTCCACTATATCTAATTCCCCGGCTCAGGATGAGCGGCTAAGTAGGCAACTACTGCATTGGCCACACGCCTAAAAGTGCGGACCCAGTCTCGTGGCATGCCAACCATGTGACTCTACATCTCTACAGGAAGGTCCTCTACCGCCGCCATCGGGACTCGGTGAGTCAATCTCACCAGGTGCCGCTGAACTGTGTGTAGAGTCCGCTCCGTGTCTGCAGCTGCCTCTTCGGCCCCTTCGCCGCAACCTTTGTGCCGTGGGAACTCATCTGGTCATACTGGCCCAATATCTGGAACATGATCGTCATATTAGTCATTTGAATCCTATCAAAAAAAAATTCAAAGTCCATTATTTTGAAAAATCAAAAAAATCATAACATCAAAAATCACTTACCATTGTCACCCCATGCTGCGGTCGGTGGTAATGCTAGATCGGGATCTCCTCGGAAATCCAACCCGGCATAGGGATAGTCATCGATGGCGATGATCTGCTAATACCACCAGGAAAAGAAGTCGTCGTCAAAAGCAGTCCGTGGGACCTCCCCACCTCCCAGACGTTTCATCATGTCATCCCACCTGCCCATCCATGGATCTCGTGGGGTGCTGATTGAAACTGGTACTCTGGGACGAAGTGTCGGGACTCTCTCGAAAAAGAAAGAACATAAGATAGTCCCATAACCGAAGTTTTTGGTCTGTCCTCTCTTGATAGAAGTGAGTTGGCTTTTCATACTAGCCAGAAGAGGAGTACACCAATCAAACACAGTGGTGAGACAGTCAACTACCACACTCATGGTTAGTCGTGATGCCTGGTGCAGAGAAGCTTATCCATTCACTCAGGCTATGGTGAACAGGATTATCCTCAAAGATAGACTCGCCGCATGTGTGATGGAAATCTAACTTCCGACTTTCTTCGGATGTCCCGGGAAATATATTTGTACGTAGTCCTCGATTGAGAGACTGCTCCGTGTTCTGCCCCGGGCTTGTACTACCTCTCCCCTTTGGGAAAGGCCTATGATGAAGTATATATCTTCCATTTCTATCTTGAGTGGCATCTGGTCAATCATAAAATCATCCTCTTCAACGTTCCAATAATCAAGAAGCACCTTGAGCAGACGTGTGTTTGCTTTCATATTTGGCAATTTGAAGAACTTTAGCAAACCACATCCCCGCAATGCATCCAAAGCCTCAGGACTGTTCATAACTTCATCATCTACTGCGGTATGCTCTCTTTCTCGCCAAGTGACTGGCATCCTGAAAGAAAAATGATTTTCAACCATTAGTTTTTGTGTTTGAAATGTTCACGGTGTATACGCGGGTCCCTTTACACGCAGTCGCGTGTAGGGCCCCCGTGTACTCGGGTTTCATATTACCAACCCGCGTATATGCCGCGGAGGAATTTATTGCAAAAACCTAATGGTAAAACATTAATTAAAACTTCTAAAACTAGTCACAATCAATTACAAGATAAGAATAAGAGTTACCTGGAAACTTTGGAAGAATCTGAACAGTCGAATTTGGTGTATGGGAAGTTTGCTCCTTTTGCTCCACTTTTCTGCTCTCAAACTCAAATGGTGAAAATGGTGAGTCCAAAAACCCTTTTATAAGCTTTGAAAATGTCAATTTTTTTCAAAATTTGATTTTGTTTGGTCTCATGTAACTTTTAACTTGGGAGCTTGGAAGTGTCGAGAATGGTTTGATTTTCAGGACATTTTGGACGTTTTCAATAGTTTCGAGACGGTTCCATGACTGCTGACCCATCATGGCAGGGTATTGTTTTCTCACTGGCATATAGGTTAGGAAGCATTTTCCGTTGCATTATGCATACTAGCCTCATCTGTCGTACACTTGCCATGGTGATCCCATCGTGTTATGGTTCGAAACCATCTTCACTCGCCGATTCTTTAAATCATGACACGATGGTAGAGCCATCCTTTACATGGGCATCGTAGTTAGCACCTCACTGACATTTGTTGCCCATGCTACTTTGTTTTGAGTAGGCTCGGGAGTCCTCTATAGTCCCTCCATGACTTATGCGATGAAGACTCATTCCTCTTTGCTTCTTCGCTTCGTTCTGGCCTTATACCCTAGAGGCTCCCTTGTGTTGAGTTGTACTACTGCATTGCACTTTGATTATTTGCACCTTTTGGCCTTGAGCCGGCTTCACTTGGACTCGTGTTTAAGCCAAATTTTGACCATGACGACTGCTAAATCAAACTTGCATACCTTTGACATCTGCAACTTGACACACCTGGACCCGTGGAAGGAACATACCTTTGAGTGTCTTTGACCAGTTTTCACCTCCCCGCATTGAGCATAGGAATGTTCCAATCCTAGGAACTAGATCATCTGCTTCACTGACACTCATTCTTTCCACTATACCATAGCATTCTTTTATTCTTTTTCCAACTTTAAAGAAAAAGACCAAAAAATCATATATTCCAAAAAGAGCGGGAACGGGACAGTATCTTCATTTATTGTTGGTAGCTAGAGTCAGTCGTGTCGCCCTTGAACAAAGCACTCAAAGCAAAGTCTCCTCCATTTGAGTGGGATTTAGTTTGACTTAGGTATGCCTTAACCGTATTATTGAGTCAGTTCTCCCCCGATTGGTTATCTCTTCCAATCATATGGAGGGTTTTTTTGTGCCTCCTACGTAACGAGCTTATACAGAGTCATCATATGCTGCCGCATAGTCACATTGAGTCGTGCTTTTGTTCAAGGGAAGTTAGCCTGAGTCAGCCTCTCTACGGTGTCTCTTAACATATTTTTCAGTCGGCCATCCCTGGTTGTCAGTACTATGTATATCATCACATCAATTATATTGGTCCTTTACTCGTGCCAGTTTGAGAAGGTCTCCATTGACTTCTGGCTGGCGGTCTTGTCCTTATCGATGATGACATCTTGCTCTGAGGACAGGGCTAGAGCCGCACCCTGGCCCTATTTTCATTATTGATAGGTCACCTTGTGCTCAGCATCGATCAGTATCATGGGTCTTTGACTGAGTGGTTTCCCTTGTGTTCGACATCAGATTACATTATCACACATTGGGATTTGTGCAATACCTTGGTTTCCATTTGACCCTATTGGTGGATACCTCGCCTCTGTGTCAGCTTTCATTATTGGTTGGTTCAGAGGGTTTCAGCCATACGCTAGCCACATCTTGTGTACGCCAGAAACGTACTTCAGTCAGGTTACTACATCTTTTTCGTCTGATTCCTTCCACATTATTGGCCTACAGGTTACACTCGCGCTAGATTGATGGAGGATGCTTTAATGCCTTCCTTTTAGCGGATCTTTCCCTATCGACTTCAACTCATTGCTCTAGGGCAAAGATCTAGAGTCCATTTTGCAGTACCTTGGGGTTTGCAGTCATTAGTGGCAGATCCTTCGCTATCGACGGTGGGAAACCATCATTATCTCCTGATCGATAGATTCTTACAGGTGTTTGACTCCAGCTCATCTATTCACACTTGTTGGATTGTACTGGGTACCTTGACACTCATTATCATTATCGGTGAGTAGTCTCGTTTGTTAGCGGTATACATCAATGACCGGTAATCAAATGATTTCTCACATGGTCAACTTCAGATCATTTATTCCCATGTTGTAGAAATGTACCACGGTGGTCGGTGAAGACCTCAGGTTGTATCAGCATTCATTGGTTCACTTGACAGTTGCTCTTGTTGCTGCTAGTTGATACCACTTCACCTTATATGTTGCATTCATTCATGGCGACATTTTATATGCTGGCACCTGAGTTTGCAGTGTAGTACCATCTTATTCCATCATGTTCATTTGGTACTTTTTGGGATTAGTCTTTGATATCAGTGATCGGCTTCATCCTTTAGCATCATTGACATTCTTATATGTGACATTCAGACATGTACTTGTTCGATCATGATCAGATGATCCATTATGTATTTTCCAATCATTTATACTTGTATACTTAGTGGATCCTCTTGTACTTGATATGCAGACATGCTATACTTTCTCTAAGCATGGGCATGCCCACCTCAGACAATGTTTCTTTATGATCTCCTTTTGTGGCTTGGCAGGCTAAATTATGGTGCAGTCCTTCTCAGTTTTCGACAGATTTCCTTTCCATGAACTTGCTTAATACATTTCAGCCATCATGTACCCCTTCTGACCTCATATATTAGGGGGCAGCTATTATAGCTCCAAATCTCACTCTTGTGGTTTGTGATGTTGCACTCATGGCCTAGGGCAACCCCTCCTTCCAGACCTGGTCCCAAATTTAAAAAATAGTGTTTTATTCCCCATACGCGACATTGCCCTGAGATAAACGCGTGTATATGCGGGTCTGTGTATACCCAACCCACGTATATGTCTTAAAACACTTTAAAAAATATAAATCTCCTTAATTTCAGGAGAAGATCATGGGTTTTACCTGTTAGTGCCCGTGGCCCAACTGTTCCCAACGAATTCCCAACTAAAAAACTACTTTGGGAGAAGTATATAAAGGCGTCAATGGGAAGGCCAAAGGGAGGAGAGGAGAGAGAGAAAGATTATTATGCTGAGATTTCCCTAACCAGGTCTGAAGATCCTAGTGCCTCCTGCACTTCCCCCATTATACAGGAAACCCTTTTTTCCTTGTGTGTGTTGATGTTTTCATACTACTTGAGATATCATGGAGTAAGTCATGGAAGGAATTTGTTAAAGGCTTGAGACTGGACGAATCCGAGAGACGGTTCCGCTTGGAGCCTACGAAAGGACGAATCAGGTGAAACTATTCCTTTCTGTACTTTATTTGTCTATAATAAAAGAAACACATGTCTTTGTTCCTAATATAGATCTTCTTCATGTTTATGATATTCATGTTATGATTCATATGTGAACGGTTGTTTAATTGCATAACTAACTACCTTTCCTTATAATATGAAGATGGTTTCTTTGTGATGTTTAGTCCATATACTACTATACTTTCTTGAATTGATTGTTTACAGGTCATAGGAGCAAAAGGAATTCCAAGAAGGGTTTGGACCCTGGAAGACTCTTCTCAAATGTAGGACCTCAGATATGCCCCCTATCGTAGAGTTTGCTTATAGTAGCATTATGGCTTTATGGAATGTGTGTTTCTTTGTATAGATAACCTCCAGTCTGCTAGGGTATCCACCCAAGACCCTAGGGGAGTTTATCCCACAACATACCCTGTCTACAGTGATGCTCAACAAACTCCCCAATATGCCTCCCACAAGGTAGCACTAGATGTATCTCCCCCACCACCACCAAGGGGGGCAGTTCGGTCAAAAAGTATATATCCTGGTGTTGTGGAGGTAAATCCCCTCTGCGGATAGAGGTGATCCCACTAGCCTAAATGAGGTCTAGCAATAATCAAACAACGCTAACATGCAGGTTCCTAATTGCAAATTAAAGACCGATGATGAGGGCCTACCTTGAATCCAATGCTAGTACTTGTAGAAGAGTCGTCGCTCCCGTTCTTTCGCTCCGGCTGGTCACAATCCCCACGATCCTCGTGAACGGATACCTGCACATGCAAAGAATGACACAAATACAAGCATAAAATCCAAGAGATGAAACTATATATTTGTCAGAAAGGATATAAATCAAACATCATTGTAAAGACAATAAGAGTGGAACCATAATGATAGTCATCTATTATTATTGATAAACAAAGAAGAATACAACCATAGTTATGACGTCAAATCCTCCTATTGCAACTCATTTGTCTGCTTGTGCAGCTTCCTGTTCTTCCCTGATTTGCTTCTTCAGCACATGCAATTCCTTCTTTGTTCCATTCTTTGTCTTTGTGCAATCTTCATGTTGTGTCATTACCTCATAGCTTGAGTCTCCAAAGTTTCTTTCATCATCAATGGATCTTCTTGAGCTGGCAACTTTGTTTCGTCTTTGTGTTGTCAACAACCTTCCTCTTGCATTCGTTGCATTCGTTATGCTGCCTTTAGCTCTTATTCATGAAGTTGCTCGTTGTGATGTTGTTGTTGTCATACCTTGATGTCCTTGTCTACAAACAACTTGATATCTTCGTGAGTAGGAAATCTCATATACATTTGATAGACTGCATCTCTAGGTGTGCTTTGAATGGTGTCTTCGACTCTGCTCTCTTGAAAACCATTGTAGTTGTATTATTGAGAGGCAGAAGAATGCCTGCAATACCTGGAGACATGGAAACACTCATGGTAAGCAATCTTTCAGTTGAAAACCAAAATGAGTTTGAGAACAGACTTGCAACATAGGTGTGTGACTGATCATGAAGGTTGCGCAATTTCGGCCGAGAGGTTGGGAAGCTGACTGCCAAGACTGCGCAAGGCACAATTTGGGCTACTGGGAGACTGACTGATTGTTGGAACAACGTGATGCACAGTCCAGTCTGGTTGTTGACTACTAGAATTGTGCAATGCTCAATCTTAGCTGGCAATGGATGCAAGCTCAGTGACTACATTGTGCAATTTTCTGGGCCAATAGTCACTGTCCCTCAGAAATGCGCAAAAATTTCCTTGAGGATAGTCACTGGGAAGAAATATGCATTTCGTGAGAGGTAGAAAGAGCCTTCCCTCTCAGGATTGCGCAATGTTGTCTTGGTGAGGCTCTCGGTGAGGTAGAGTTCGGGCCAAGGCTGCCGAGACTCATCGACGGGCAACTGAAAGCAAATGTGGAAGTGAATGCATGGTGACACTAAGTGAAAGAAGAAGTGATTGATCATGCATGTAAACATTGAATGAAAGATTTAGTAAATAGATCAAAATGCATGTGGGTGAAACGAGTCACCAAATCGGCTATCGTTCACGCAAAACAGTTTCATGCATGCGACAACATTGAGATAGCAACGAAAACTGAAATGGTGCTAGTACAAGCTAGTATGTATCAAAATGACAAGAAGTGTTCAATGAAATCAAGCAGACAATGTTCATATGAAGTGAAACGCAAAAAGCACCAGAAATGCAACAGAAGTCATGGAAAACAAGCTTACCCCAAAATAACTGAGTTGAATGTGCCGACAACTACTAGATGTGATGTGAGATGTTACAGTTGCAAGGTTGATGTGAGGAATGAGCTCTGTAGCATCTGGTTGATGCGTTTTGATAACATTGAGGTTGTGACACACATGCCACAAATCTAGGGAAAGCGACACTTGTTGGGAGGTTTCTAAAATTGATTAGGGGCTCATGTCCCAAGTGTCGAAAAATGTTCAAAATTGAAAGTGCTCAAAATTGGCTCGAACCTGAACGACCAGATAGAGCTCATCCTCCCAATTTTGGCGCCGCAAACAGTTCGAAAAATGGTCATCGTATGTGAAAGTTATGGCAAAAACAAAATCGCCCAATGACCCTTAATTTTTGAATTTTCAAAAAAAAATTAAAAAAAGAATATTCCACAAAATATTCCTTGGAATATTCCATGGAATATTTCATTGGGACGGACCAATCAGAGGCTGCCACATGGCAAGCCCAGAGGCCGCCACGTGGCACGTAAGAAATTTCATGGGCGTATGTGGGGAGCGCATGTTAAAATTTTGGTGGGTTGGTGATTTGAACCCCCAACCTACCATGTAACAGTCCTATGGCTTACCGTTGGGCCACAACGGTCTTATTGTTTGAACGGCGGAGCAAAACATTTAAGTAGTTTAAATTTTGGTAGGCGGGAAAATTTGGGGGGCCAACCCTCCCACTCCATATGACCATGCGCCCGGAACCGGGGCCAAACCAAACAGGGCACAGAATCCAAGAATAACCGCCAAGCTACAGCACGTGGTCACATGCGGAAATCTTGGTCAGTTTAACTGCAGTTCAGTTGGCGGACTTTTTGGCGGAGCGCCAAATTTGGCAATCCCGCCATAATTGGCAGAGCTCCACTAAAGTTAGGTGGAGTCCTTTTAGGGGAAACTGGCAGTTATCATTAAATGGCCATAACTTTGGCTAGGAAAGAAGGTTTTTGGATGAATTTTTCTTTTATTTTGGGTATTTTGGATGTTCTGAAGCCATTGGCACAGGTCTTTCAGCCATCAGAGGTAGTTTTCACAGGTTTTGGAGATGTGGAAGTTCTAGGAGCCACTAGGGCCTAGTATTGTGAGAACTGTTTCAGGTTGCAGGTATTCATTGGAGGTGAACCAGCAGTCAATCCTGAAGGATTCATGTGTTCTGAATCCGATTTTACAGTCTATTTCACCTATAGAGACTTCTATTCATTTGTAATTTAATTTTGAGCATTTAATTAAAACGAGGATTGACCCATTTGGGAGCCTTGGACCCAGCAGACGTAGCCCAGGAGGGTGAACTGCTTCATCAACTTCTTTTGCATCTGTGGTTGATTTATTTTGCAGAACAAATTCGTTTTGATGTGTTAAACAGTAAAAGGAAAAAATTATGCTATGCTTGAATGGATCATGAACAGCTGAAAATTTCATTTGTTTCTTTACTGCAAGACATGGGAATGTTTTAAAAATGTTTACTACTGAATTGAATACCTTGCAAACCTTTTTCAAGTAGTTTCAAATTTAGATCAAGTTGGTATCAGAGCTATGTTTTTGTTTCTTTGTATCAAAAGCAGTCAAATAAGCTATAGACAGAGCCTGAAACAAGCCAGGAAGCCTTCGAAAAGCTCTTGTTATACAATTGCAAAGTAGATAAATGCTCTTTCAGTCAATCTCTGGTATAGTTGTCTTTTGATTGTTTTTGTGCAAAGATCTTCTAACTGTCTTGCAAGTATTGATGCTTACCAGGTTGAAACTCAAAAGAGGGGAAGGACAGTTGACTAGAGAACGAGAGAATCCTCAATCAAGGAGGAAGGCCAGAGAGCCATCACCTTCACCTTCAATTTCACCCTCAAGAGTCTCAGCAGAAGCTTCAAGAATGTCTACACAGGAAGGAGAAATTCTTGCAGACACGGATCCAAGAGAAGAAGAAAGAGTCTTCAAAAAGGCTTTCTTGGACCTCACTGAAATGGTGAGGATATTGTACCAAGAAAGAAATGAGAAATTGGCTGGAGAAGGGTCCAAACATCCACTTGAAGGAGAGGGTTCTTCAGGAGGTGAGAAGGATGATGATCATTTTAAGAAAAGACATGGAGGTAATGGTAATCCACCACCCCCATCGTCACCTCCTTCCTCTTCATCCTCATCTTCTTCTTTTGTGCATAAACATAGATCCTCTGGAAAAACTTCTTTTTTGAAGCTTGATGTAAAATTTGAATTGCCTATGTTTAATGGTGAAGTGAAAGAAGAAAAGCTTGACAACTGGATTAGGCAGTTGGAAGTTTACTTGAGGATCCAAAATATGCATGATGATGCCACAAAGATTCAGTTGGCTTCTTTGAGAATGGATGGAGCAGCATTGGTCTGGTGGGAGGCCAAGGCCAAAGAGGAGATCAAGAAATTTGGTAAGGTTACCTTAACATGGCCTGACTTTCTGTTAGCCATTAAAAAACAATTT
>APFE030390956.1:116169-174454 GCA_000404065.3 Pinus taeda | reverse complement strand
TTGAAGCTTGTTTTGGTTACTTGCCAAAATCGCCTCTTGATTTCATTCTTGAGAAAGATGTCGCCATTGAGGGACATAGTGATGTTGACAAAGCTCATTCATTCATTGAAAGAATTCAGCAAAGACATCAGCAAATTCAAGAACATCTTGAGAAAAGTCAAGGGAAGTACAAGGAAAGACACGACAAGCATAGAGTCGATCACAAGTTTCAAGAAGGGGATGAGGTATGGTTGTACATTGGTAAGGAAAGGATGCAAGGAGAAGGTAAAAAGTTGAAGCCTATTCGTTATGGTCCATTCAAAATCCTCAAGAAGGTTGGAAATAATGTTTTTCAATTAGATTTGCCTTCCTACATGGAAATGTATTCTATTGTTAATGTGGAGAACTTACGTTTGTATGAACCTCCTTTGATCGCTGATCATGAAAACGTTGTTCAGCTGTCATCTATAGAATATTTCTCGCCAGAATATTTAGATGAGCTGAAAGAAGATACAATCCTTGACAGAAGGACACGCACTTCAAGGAGGGGCAATGTAGATTATGTTTGGGTTGGTCTCAAAGGCAGCAAACCGAACAAGGAAAAGTAGATGGAGGTGGACAGAGTGAGGGCATTGTACCCTCACCTCTTTAACAGGTAGTTGAAGACTTTTGGGGTCCAAAAGCTTCCCAATGGGGAGGCGTGATCAGGGGCTCATGTCCCAAGTGTCGAAAAATGCTCAAAATTTAAAGTGATCAAAATTGGCTCAAACCTGAACGACTGGATAGAGCTCATCCTCCCGATTCCGGCGCCGTAAACGGTTCGAAAAACGATCGTCGTATGTGAAAGTTATGGCAAAAACAAAATCGCCCAATGACCCTTAATTTTTGAATTTTCAAAAAAAAAAAAAAAAAAAAAAAAAAAATATTCCACAGAATATTCTTTGGAATATTCCATTGGGACGGACCAATTAGAGGCTGCCACGTGGCAAGCCCGGAGGCCGCCATGTGGCCCCAAGCTGACGTAAGCAATGTCATGGGCGTATGTGGGGAGCGCATGTTAAAATTTTGGTGGGTTGGTGATTTGAACCCCCAACCTACCATGTAACAGTCCTATGGACTACCGTTGGGCCACAACGGTCTTATTGTTTAAACGGTGGAGCAAAACCTTTAAGTAGTTTAAATTTTGGCAGGCGGGAAAATTTGGGGGGCCAGCCCTCCCACTCCATATGACCATGCACCCAGAACCGGGGCCAAACCAAACAGGGCACGAAATCCAAGAATAACCGCCAAGCTACAGCACTTGGTCACATGCAGAAATCTCGATCAGTTTAATTGCAGTTCAGTTGGCGGACTTTTTGGCGGAGCTCCGAATTTGGTGGTCCTGCCATAATTGGCGGAGCTCTACTAAAGTTAGCTGGAGTCCTTTTAGGGGAAACTAGCATTTATCATTAAATGGCCATAACTTTGGTTAGGAAATGCGGTTTTTGGATTTTTTTTATTTTTTTTTTGGGTATTTTGGACATTCTGAAGCCATTGGCATAGGTCTTTCAGCCATCAGAGGTCATTTGCACAGGTTTTGGAGCCGTGGAAGTTCTAGGAGCCACTAAGGCCTAGTATTGTGAGAATTGTTTCAGGTTGCAGGTATCCATTGGAGGTGAACCAGCAGTCAATCCTAAAGGATTCATGTGTTCTGAATCTGATTTTACAGTCTATTTCACCTGTAGAGACTTCTATTCAGCTGTAATTTCATTTTTAGCATTTAATTAAAACAAGGAATGACCCATTTGGGAGCCTTGGACCCAGCAGACATAGCCCAGGAGGGGTGAACTGCTTCATCAACTTCTTTTGCATCTGTGGTTGATTTATTTTGCAGAACAAATTCGTTTTGATGTGTTAAATAGTAAAAGGAAAAAATTCTGCTATCCTTGAATGGATCATGAACAGCTGAAAATTTCATTTGTTTCTTTACTGCAAGACATGGGAATGTTTTAAAAATGTTTACTACTAAATTGAATACCTTGCAAACCTTTTTCAAGTAGTTTCAAATTCAGATCAAAAATGATCCTTGCATGTAACCTTCGACTGCCAAAAATAGATCTGTGAAATAAGGGATCCCTTGCATGTTTCCTTGGGAGAAGCAACCCATGCATGCAAGTCAATTTTTCTCAGTCCTGGAGGGAACCGGTCAACTCAGTTGTACATGCAAGGAACTGTTCGACTGCTGGGAGAAAATTTGCATTTGTGGCTGGGAGCTGGGCTGGCTGCCCAGGATATTTGCACATTTCTGGGCAGAGGAGTTAACTGTTGCCCAGATTTGTGCAAATTCTAGGCTAAGCAACCCTACTGGAGAAAATTTCACAATTTTCACTGAGTGTTGACCGCCAGAATTGCGCAATTCTAAAGCCCAGGAAGTGGCCCGTCAAGATTTCCCAATTTTTAGAGGGAAGGATGGTTTCCCTCCAGAATTGTGCAATTTCTTGGGGGAGTTTCTTATCCTGTAGCTCGACCAAGTCTGGGTGATTAGCGTGAGGTGAATGCATCGAGCTATGATCGATAGACTACCTTTGCGCAAGAAAAACATTGAAGCTTGTGTACTTGATGAAGCAAGACATGTTGCTGTGAAGGTTGGAAGGGAGGCTCCAAAATAAAGCTAAGGAAAAATTTTGGAGGGTGGTTGTACCCACTACAACACTAAGATATAACATGTTCAAACTCTAGAATATACCTTAGCAGTATCTCATCCGTTCCCATCTTATACAAATGACCCGAAATCACTGAAAACCCGCAACGCGAACTACTAAATCCTTTTGTTGAGTGGCATAACCTTCCAGATTTGTTGTTGTTGTTACAAATTGAATGATATCAACAAAAATATCATCCGCTATTCACACTACAAAGTGATGCACGTTCAACAACCCTTTCTCCAAACTACTAGGTTCCTCACCTATTTCAATCCTTGGTAGATGGTATGGGCCAACATTAGGCCTTCCAGGCTTCACAATTACTTCAAAGTCATATCCCTGGAACAATAGTAACCAACGACATATCTTCCCCCCCAACACAGGCTTATTGATCAGGTTTCCACCCAATAAATAATGCCTAAACTTTTGCAGCGCGTAGACCATCGCCAACCCTTCGCGTTCTGTAGTGGAGTAATTCTTCTCAACTTTGGATAACTTTCTTCTTGTGAAAGCTATCAGATGATCAATCTCTCTCGCACCTGTCTGTGTTAATACCACTCCTAGTGCAATTCAAGAGGCATCTACATGCACATGGAACTCTTCTTCTAGTTCGAAAACACCAAACTGCACTGAGAGTATTCATCTCAACAAAACATCGCATCTTTCTTCAATATTTTCTCCATCAGCGCAATTATCAGAGCATACATCTTGATAAACTTTCTGTAATACCCAATGTGCCCTAATGTGACACATAGTTGTTTCACATTCCTAGGAGCCTCCAAATTCACAATTACGGTGATCTTCGCGAGGTCCACCATCAATCCCTGTTTACATAAGACATGGTCGGGAAAAATCCCAAAGGGCACACATAATATACACTTTTTTAAATTCAGCGTGATCTGATATATTCGACATGTATCCAACATGAGGCACAGAGTCGTAACATGGTTCTTCACTAATCCAGATACAACCTAATCGTCAAAATATACCTCCAAGAACTTATGAATAAATTCTTTGAACGATGCGATCACTACCCAAGAAACAATTGCAGGAGTGTTCTTCAATCTGAATGGCATGACTGTATATTGAAAGAAACACCATTCATTCGTGAAGGTTGTTTTTCTTTGATCTTATGGTGTGATCTTTATTTGACGATATCCCGAAAATCCATTAGTGAATGAAGAGGCCTCTTGTTCACCAACATTCTCTAAAACTTTGTTAGTAAACGGTGTTGGAAACAGATCATGCACGCAGACATCATTCAACTTTCTTAGATCTACACATATACAAATCTCACCTTTCTGTTTCTTTTCTTGGACCACCATTTGACTTACCCAATCTGATTCCTTGACTAACTCAATAATACCAGCATCCAACATCCTATCCAGTTCTTGTTGCACATTCTCTTTATATTTGAGATTTAGCCGATAAGGCCTCTCCTTAACGAGCTTCACATCCAACTTCAATGTGATCTTAATAACACCTAAATCTCCAATGTTTCCTTTCAAATCTAAAAAATTCATTGGGAATAAATCATGGTACTCATGCAACAGCTTAGCTACCTTATCAACTGTATCTCTGTCCCAATAGTCTCCTATATTCGCGAACTTAGGTTCTTCTTCAGATCCAATGTTTACTTGTCGAGTTTTCAATGGATCTGATATATCCGGGTTCACCACCTTCAATCCTTTGACTTCACGTTGTCCTTCTGTTTATGGAATGGTAATATTCCGCAGATCATCCTCTTCTTCTTCTTCAATAATCACATTATAACATTCCAACACATGGCACAACTGTGTACTCCAATCCGGCTAAGCCCATTCTACCAGTTTCTTCGGCGTTCTGAATATAGCTGCTTTGATCTCCTGGAGCGCTTCATCAACGCTCTTAAACCCATCCTCAAAGCTAAAAGTTAATAGAAAACTCTCCCTTAAAATTTCCCATTCAACCATTCCATGGTGAAGCTCCGTCTCCAGATACTAGTTCATTGGGAGGGTATTTAAAGTATGATAGAAAATATGCACCCATTTTGGTTGTGGTCTTGTTCCCCAAGTCTTAGTCCATCATGCCAAATGATCATGTGGATCATCTTTCCCATTGTATTTTTCTGTCATTCTAGTATTAGCATACCCAAACCTTAACTTCATCATTCTCCTGTATTCTTTCCATCCAACAAAGTTCTCCTTGTGCATACCCCACCAACAGGAAAGCGTAGTGCAAAACACCAATTCCAGTTCCTGGAATCAGTGCTCTTCTAGTACTTCCCTTTCAAATTCATCCAAAAACAGCTCCACATCAGTCAAACCATCAGAATGCAGAATATTTCTTGCCTCAGTCGAGACACACCGCAGTGACTTGGTCATCATATTGCAACAGAGTGTAGATACTTCATGTAACCAATTTTGCTAGTGTCCAAGCTCTTCATCCAAATCTGAGGCACAGGAGCTATCCTTGTCCCACGCAATTCATCCATCGGTTGTAGGATTGATCCAATCCTCATCTCGCATTATTATCTTGTATATCTGATCCTGATCATCATCGCTTTCTACATAGTCGCGGACAAGTTCAGCATAGCACGCTCCTTCTATAGGGTCTAGTGGCACTACAACCCTGAGCGACTTCCTCTCAAACGTCATATTCCACTTCTTCAAGTTGATTACATCATTCATATCAATAGTCCAGTCAATCCCTAGTAGCGCGAGGTATGGATTATTATCTTCAACTGTTTCAAGGACCTCAAAGTCAGTCAGTGCGCTTGCACCCTCAATGTCCACCGTTACACCATATAAATGTCCTATTGGAATAATCTTATGTTGATTTTCCATGCGCAACTGAATAGGAGACAACTGCAGCATAGGTCTCCTCATCCTTTCCCATGTTTGCTTAGGCAGGACATTTACATGAGACCCTAGATCCAAGATTACTTGGTCCATTTCATATTCACATATCTGCACAGTTGGCCTCATCTCTTGTCCCGTTTGCATCTAATGATTAACAACCTTTCTTACTATGCGTTGTTCGGTGAGAGTATTTTCTTTATTTGCACACTTGTCGATTAACTCTTGCAACCCTTCTACTTCTTTTTGATCGCGCAATAACTTTATACAAGTGTTCAGAAAATTAGTTAGTATTGAAGGATCTACCTCTTGCATCGCACTAGTCTTGGGCACTCTCTCATGACTTCCTGAGGTAGAGGCCTTAGTGAATTTTTTCTTTGCTTCCATGAAGGTTTATTTAGTGTGATTAAGATCAAAATATACATCATTCTAAGTAGCCTTACGCACCCATCCATCTTCCTCAGGTCGCTTACCTTTATCTGCACCAGTCACCATGCCACTTCTAAGCTTGATATTTATGCTTTGATCTTCTTCACGGGTCTCAGCCCTTATCATCTGAATGTTCTGTGTAGGCTGCTATGGTTGCACCTTATTTTCTTGCAAATTTTCCATAAGGACTAGACATTCCTCTATGACATGGTTAAATTATCAACAATACTAACAATATGGATGCGTGGGATTTGTACAATCTTGCACGAAGTGCTCTACTTCACCACAGTTATAGCAAATCACCTGCCCATGCCCTTGACCTAGTCGACCACCTCTTCCTCATCCTCGGCCTTGGAATCCTCCACATGCAGCTCCTACCCATTGATCCTGAGGTCGGTTCTCTACCTGCATCTTGTAGGTATGGGTTATATCGATCATCAGCTAGTAACTCCTACAATGGTGTTCATCATGTCCTACAAACTTACAGAAATTGCAAAACAATTGTTCTAGGGTCTGTACAAACTTTTGCAATAAATGGTAATTATTAGTAGCATGATGTCTTGTAACCTGATAGATAGCACAACTCCCGCACTGGTCCCAACGTTATTTTCTGGTTTCAGGGGAACATGCCCTCCCCCCCCAATTCTCAGCCCACTATTTCTCACTACTCAGGACTTACTCCTAAGGCCTTGACATACCCTACTTCTCCTCCAACCATTGTGGTCTTGACCCTAGTTCCTCAAGAAAACTTTAATCCCCCTCCACCAATCCAGATGGCTCTTACGAGATTTTTGTTGAACAAGTATGTACCTCTTAATTTACCTTAGCCTTTGAGTGAAATTCCCCAGAACCACTGAAAGAAGCTACCTAGGTTCAATGGGGAAGATGATAACATGATACAAAGTCACATTGAAGCTTTCAGTTCTTTTGCTCGCATCCTAGAGGTCGATCAACTGGATGTGGTCATGAGACTTTTTGTACAAAGTCTCGAGGGAGAAGCCAGAAATTGGTTCAAATACCTACCCAATGCCTCCATCGCTATCAGGGAGGAGCTGGAAAACACTTTCACCTAGAAATGGGGAGAAAAGAGGGATCATGAGTACCTCCCCACTGAGTTTAATTCCCTAAGAAAAAATCTGAAGGAGGATACTTCAAAATTTATCAAAAGATTCAATAAGCAGTACAATAACCTGCCTACTGACATAAAGCCTCCTTCAACTGCGTCTCATGTGGTTTTCCTACGAGCTTTTGAGTCCAACATTGGTTTTTCCCTGAGATAAAGGAAGTCTCTCACTCTAGACCAACTCTAGACCGATGCTCTTCAAGTAGAAGAAAATTTGTTCTAGGTAGGAAAGTCAATGATAAAGCAAGAAACCACTAAACCCAAAAGATGGAAAGAGGAGGAATCCTCCTTTGGTCAAGGTAGAGAATCATCAGACCCGAAGTTGGACGAGATGTACAAACTCATCAGCAGTTTAACACAAAAGGTTGGAAAGCTTGAAATTGAGAACAAGAGCCTTTTCAGACAGAACACTCAAGTCAACAATTAGGGCTATAACCCTCAATATAGAAGGCCTCCATTGCAACTATTTCTGAGGGAAAGAAAGGAACATCTTGATCAGATCCATCATCCTTTTTACTTAGAAGATGGTCTCGATGAACAATCATCAGATACACAAGAGAGGCAGGGAAATATGTACTCTTATTTTACCAAAGAAGAATATGAGAATATGGCTCACCAGGAGGCAATGCATGATACAAAAGGAATAAGAGAAGAGGAAGATATGGATTATTATTGAAAGCAGTTTGCAAAGTTCATGCAAGCACAACCACAACATAAGTATGATTTAAGATCTTCAAAGAAGACAACGAGAGAACCCAAACAATAAGGGGAAGCTTCTCCCAAATTTGTTTCTCCAATATTGAATAAAGGGAAGGGTAAGTTGAATCCTGACCCTTCTAAGATAAAAGTCTCCTCTGATGAGGAAAGACAGGAAGTACGAGATCAGAGGGAGACTAAACTAAAGGCTACAATTTCCAACATCTCCACAATAGTGGCAAAGTGTGGAAATCTCTTGGATGAAAGTCTATAAATTTGGACTTTGCTGCAGGAAGATCCAAATGTATAGAAATTGGAAGAATAAATGTAGCGAAAGCAGTAGCAGTTGGAAGAAATTCAGGCCTCTGTGAAGACCTTACCAATCTCATAGAAACTTGCAAATATCAATGAGTCAAAGGCCCTCCAAAAGAAAATTGAAAAGCTGAAGAAGAAAGGATAGGTCTTAACAGAGAGGACTCAGCCTTGACAGGATGAGGCCCTCCAACTATCACAAGCAGTAGATGAGAAGCTTCAACAAATTCAACAAAGGGAGACAACGTTGGTATAGAAGGTTGAAGAACATGTGATAGAGGCATTGTTGGAGGAAGTGCGCAGCGAGGAAAAGCAGGTAATAGAGACTCTGTAGCAGTTCAACCAAGCCTACAACAACATCACAACAAAAATTAGAGGTAAAGCAATTGAGTGACTTGGGATGAGTCACATGTGAGCGTTGAGGGCCTATATTGTGCATCCCAACTTGGCCTAGATTTTGGTGAAGACCCTGCATTTTGTGGAGTAGAGTGCGAAGTAAAGAATGCAGCAGAGTACAAAGTGGACCGCGCAGTCAAGCAGCGAATCGCCAAGTGGACCACGCAGTGTGGGGGCTTTGAGGTGGGTTGAAGCACCTCCTTTTTGTAAAAAGAAATTAATATTATAATTATGAATCATGAATCATTTTCAAACCATAGTAGCTTGTATTAGGGGAGTCCATGTTATATGGACCATGGTAATTTTATGATATATCCCTGATGCAATAGTATATTCAGGGTAAACTAATAAGAAGAAGAATCATCTTTACGGTCTAGATCTATGTTTATGGTCGGATTATTGTGATCTTTAGTTTGTGGTGAAGGAAAGGATTTGTAGCTGAGTGCGTAGAGACCTGGGTTTGTTGCTGAGTGTGCAGATGATCTGCAGCTTAATGTGCAGGTCAAGAATTGCTTGTTGTACAAGAATTATTATTATAAGCAATAGTTCTTGTGGATGTAGTCCCACATTGGGATGAACCACTGTCAAATTTGTGTCTTCATGTGTATATTTTCATTTTATTTGTTGCATTGTACCATTTTATTACAGTTGCACCTTATTTTAGTAAAGCAATGATTTATGGATTTATATGATATGTTTAATGGATTAATGTAATGCGGTGAAGTAATGTATGAATGCTAAGTATAAGAAAACATAATAATACCACATCTTTGCATCTCTCAAGGCTACAGAAACCTGGTTTTGCATCCTCCCATAGTCACTTCAGGTGAGACTGGAATCTGATTGCAGGTCATTGTCGAAAGGGCCAATGATTGAGATTTTTGTTGGTACGTAGTATAGATCGAATCAGGTCAACCCAATTATAACCAACAACAAGAAGAAGACTATGGCCACATCCACAGCCCCGAGATAGGGCTCCTCTGCACAGTAGTAGTAGATGGATAAGTTCATGGAAGAGTATAGGGACATATTCACCTCACCCATAGGGTACCCCTACACTGCTAGGTCAAGCACTTCATTGATCTAACACAGGGCATGTTTCTACCCAACAGATTGATCTACTGATGCTCTATACTAGAGAGAGATGAAATTAAGAAGTAGATTCATGAGCTATTGCAGAAAGGGGAAAATCAAGCCAAGTTCATCACCTTGTGGAAGTTCGATTGTGTTGGTATAGAAGAAATATGGAACCTAGAGACTCTACATTGACTATTGGGTGTTGAATAAGATCATTGTCTAGAATAGGTATCCAATCCCTCGGATTGATGACCTTCTGTATCATCTTAAGGGAGCCAAATATTTCAGCAAGATTGAATTGAAATCTGGGTACCACCAAGTACCAATTGAACCCTTTGATGTCTGGAAGAGTGCCTTCAAATCCAAGGAGGGGATTTTCAAATGGATGGTCATGCCTTTCGAGTTAACGAATGCCCCTGCAACCTTCATGTGTATGATTGATCTGAAATAACCCGTGAATGATCTCATAGAATTAATGAAGGTATTACAGACTCAAGTGTTGGGGGTGCCTATGTTATTTTATGCAACGGATCGATAAGATTGTGAAATACACAAACACTGAAGCAGTAATAAAAATAGTAAGCAAACACATAAACACAACAAGTTTAATAAGGATTTCACCCAATCCTCCTAGGCTACGTCTCCTGGTCCAGCCTTTAGTGGTGGCCTTTCTATTGTGTTTTAAAAAAAGCATAGTTTTTATAATAATGAGCTCAATTTGAGTCTCACTCAACAGATGATGATCAGTAGGATTGTACTTGGATCCCCCAAGTCTCTAGAGTACACAGACTCCCCTTACTGAATCTCGACCTCAACTGGTCTCGGTGGTATGAGTCCAATCTGGTACTCAATACCTAACAGGTATACATAGAAGAGTTTGCTTGAACCTCTCAAGCCTTCTCTAGAGTTCACAGACTCTCGAACTCTCTTTGTCTTTGTCTTTCTCGATGTTTCCTTTGCTCTACAAGTCAGCTCAGCTTCTCTATTCTTTGCAATTCACTTCTATCTTGCCTCTCGGCTTTTGGCTTCTCTTTCTCTACATGCTCTTACTCTTTGTCCATTCGTGACTTAAAGCTAATCTGCTTCCTGACTGTTCGTTTCCACTTCCCGGCTCTCTGGATATCCTGCCTCTATCTGCTTGAATTCCCCTACTCTACTTCATCATCATTGTGTAATGCTTCACAGATAGGTGGCCACCTCTTTCCTCACGAACCGAGCGTCAGTTCTCTTCGAACGGTTATTATTTTCATTGCTACAAGACTGCCCATGAAATTGATTCCTCTGCCGACTCATCGGTCATGCCGGACCTCAAATCTTATGTGACTCAGCCTATTTCCCCATTGAATCCGGTCATATGTTGGATCATTTCTCTACCATTGATCTAGGGCCTCCAGATCCTACGGTCTCCGTCCATATCGGGTGGGTCAGTAGCATGACTTTTACCCGTCCGATGTGAGCAGTTTTCTCTCTCATCCACTGGATGTGTGTCACCCAGTGTATGGCATTGGGTGGGACTCGGTCAAACCTGCTTATCGCTTGAAGTCCTTCTGATATCCTGTCAGTTTTAGTGTGGGACCCGCCTTCTGACAAAATTGGCAATTTCTGTACGGTTTTATGCTTTTCTTGAGACTGAGCACTTAGGGGCTTTCCTTCAATGAGGGGGACACCCTGCAATATGCGATTAGCACTTTAGCACTAATCGCGTATCAAAAACTACCACTATTTCTGGATTTGACCTCCCATTTGTCAATTTCTGTCAACGCGCGGTTACCATGGGCCAACGGTCTGCACACTTTGACCGAGGGTCCACATTGCTCCGTGCTGATCACAAATTGCCATTGTTTAGAGGTTATTTCTGATAAGCTCGACATCCATAAGGCTTTGAAACTTCGGCATGAGTTTTTACAGAGTTCAGGAAACTTTAAGAGTGTTTAAGGATCTGATTCAGATCAATGATGGATGACTTCTTGTGGCACTTTACCAACTCATTCATGGTAGTGTACCTGGACGACATCCTGATCTTTAGCCAAAGTTTGGAAGAGAAAATACACCATATCTTACAGGTCCTCCAAACCCTAAAATAACACAAATTGTGTGCTAATTTGGAGAAATTCACTTTTGGTATGACCTAGGTCCAATATATGGCATACATCATTAATGAGCGGCGTGTGCATGTGGACCCAACTAAGATAAAGGTTATTTAATATTGGCCATCCCCAACCACTTTAATAGAGCTTTGCATCTTTCTGGGCTTGCCAATTTCTATTGTGTTCATGTCGGGATTCTCACATATCACTTGGCCTTTGAGTCAAGTCACCAAGGATGGAATGAAAGAAAAAATATTTTGGCTTGAATCTTAACAAAAGGCATATGCCGAGTTGAAGCAACGCCTCTGCTTTGCGCCAATGCTCACATTACCAAACCTGCAACAACCATTTGAAATTGAGACAGATGCCTCTAACTATGCTATTGGTGTATTTCTTACCCAACGGGGGCATCCGGTGGCATATAACAATGAGACACTTTTAGATACAGTCTGAAAGTATCCCATTTATAACAAAGAGATGTATTCTATTGTGCAGGTGCCCCCTAGAAGCTCAATATACCATTTAGTTTCATTCCCAATTAGGGAGCGTTGAAATAGTCTCAACCTGATTGAATCATCAATCAAGAAGTTCGACGAACACCATAAATGGAAAGTGGTTATACGGTCACCTGAATCTTCAGCAATCTTCCCTTTGAATTTGGGTATGTCAGATGGAAGTTTGGTTGGAACTGGAGGCCAAACCAGGTTGTATCAGATAGGATCGCTAGTCAACTTTGATAGATGTGGAAAGTTTAGAGTTTCCAAGAAAGTTAAGCGTGGAGGACCTTGAGGATTCCACCCACTCTGGGCAGAACTCCCAATTTTCTGAAAAGAATATCCTAGATTTGTGAAAGCACTAGTTTTCCTGAGGTGATTCGTAGAAGTGCTTGAACCATAACGAAAACCTTGTGGCCCAGAAAAATTCGGAGTTTCTCCAACTCCTGCCGAAAAATTGCCATATCCAATGAAATTTCCCCCTAGTGATGTATTAAATGAAGTGGAGAGCCCTTGGTAAGGGTTCCATGCATTATCAAAGGGAGAAAAACTCTGAAATGAACTCACAAAGGAGTACTACATGTTCCCCTATTGATTGAAAGAGAACTGGTTCCCGGCTCCCAAGCTGCTAACAGCTGTATTAGTCCATCCTTGGAAAGGATTATAACTTTGACCAGTGGAAGGAAAATGTATTGATCCTAGAGACGGGTTAGAATGTCATATATGACCACTCCCAAAAGAGAAACCCTGAAAACAAGTTGACCCACTCGCCATGGAAGTCATAGACATGGAAGCAATGGATGGAAGAGTTAAGGGAACTAAAGGAATTGTGCTAGTAGGCATTCCAAAGGGAAAAGAACCAGTATTGGAGGCAAAAGATTGGGTGCCCCCACTTGTAGATGGAATGGAGGTAGAGCCAAATATTGCGGTTATAGGAGTGATTGAAGGTATGGAAATTGTACCTCCTCCTTGTACTAAGAAAGGAGTATGTACACTGGTGGCACTCGTAGTTGAAACCATGCTCCCAACAGTGGCCATCAAAGGAAAATACCGATGTAGACTAGGCTCGAAGGCTTGTGGGTAGGGGTCCCAACATATAATAGAATATCTAGATAATCAAGAGGGAGAGGAGAAGGAGTCACAGTAGACTCAGGGAGTTCTTCAACCTTTATAACATCTTCTAATTGGAAGAGGACTCTAGAAAGGACTGGAGTGTTCCTCTCCAAATCTCGACTTACACTAGGTCTATTATATGAAACAATAGCTTGAACTAGAGGATCAAAATTCGTTACGTCCACTGCCACTGATTGGAAATCATTGATAGAATTGATCCTACGCCTTATGGAAGAAGGCTAAGCACTCGTAGGTGAAAGCCCATGAAGCCTCCTAGATTGACGAACTGGTCGATCAACCAATTTTAATTATTTTAAGATAACTAATTAAAGGCTAAAAACTTTTATAAAGATATGCCCAACTAGGAGAAAAGAGCACTCTCTAACAAATTCCCTAGAAGATACAATCAATCAAGTAACTTCCAAGTATTTTCGTTTCGGGTGATGAGGACCAGACATCAAAATACAAGAAAGTAAAATCAAGGACCTTTCGAAGATAGTTTTGGATAATGATGGCCCAAGTCTACTAGTGAAGGTGACAGAAATAGTTACATTGACCCACATAAAAATCCTTTTTCAGTGCGAGTACCCAAGCTTCGCAAGGGTACCCTCAAGAAGTACTAATGAACGTGATGCAACGTCTGCCTCAGGTGCCACAAGATTCCCCTTTGTAGCGACCTATGTGGTCCCTAGGAATAACAACTATGGACACCAGTTAATATCAAAAGTCAGGTGGAACAGTGTCGGGGTGAGATCCAACAAGTAGGAGAGGGGGTATCTCTATTTCTTTGTCTTCACTCTCCCTCATGCTTGACTCCTAGTAACAGAGCTTTCCTGGCCTTTCTAACGAAACTAGATTTCACTCATTATTCAACATCTATGTTTAACAGTTTGAGTGGCCTTGAAGAGTTAATTCTCCATTCACCTGTTCCAAGGCCCTAAAGAGCTATACTTGTTGATGTAATTAATGACAAATCAAAAAATGTTCTAGTTATTTTTAATTAAGCACTTGATTTTAAAAGGTTGTTGTTTAGGTCATGGGTAAAATGAGAGTGCAATTTGTGGTGTTTTGACGCAAAATAAATCAATAGAAACTTAGCTATATGAAAATGCAGCTAGTTTTCTTCAATGAAAAGGGATTTCTATAAGGTTCTACGAATAAAATTGTAAAAGGAAAAATTTTCTTTTTCAAAAAATGCGCTCCACACACTCAAAATCTAATAAAAATACTAAGATGTCTGCAATGCAAACTAACTTAATGCAAACGATAATGATGGTGCAAGATCCTATCAATGCTGATATAATAAGAAAATTTGTTCCTTCACAAGATCAATAGGCCAACTTGACTACAAGGAGGGCACAAATTCAATGACAAACTTCCCTCGAAACCAAGAAAAACCAATCGAAAAAAGTTCACAATTTCTCAAAAATAATAAAGATGCCAAAAACAAAACTGAAAAGAAAAAGAAAGGCAAGAACGATGTTTTTATCTTTTTATTTTTTAAATAATCCAAAGAATTTTTTGAGAACACAAAGACTACTAAGATTTCAAGACCAAAAACAAGCATAAATAGTCCCAAAATTTGCAAGTTATGCATATCATTAATATAATAAAACTTGAAACAACAAAGGACTACAGACTTGCATAGATTGATCGAAACAGCAGTATAAAGGACTTCAACAAACCAAAATAATGTCAAGAAATACTTTCAATATCGCCAAAGAGGCACTCAAAAACCATGAAAAGAAATAGGTCAACAAAAAAATGAAAGCAAAGCAATCTAAAAGTTGGGTTATAAACAAAACTGCAAGCAATTTCTTGTTCCACAACAACCAAGGACTTCTACAAGAAGCCTTGAACCCAAAGACCGAACTGAAACTTTACTCAAAAAGAAAACCCTAGGTTGACTAGGTTTCTCAATAAGAAGAAGATTAGAAACTGAAAACTTGCAAGAAAGTAGAGATTCACTGACTGTGAATGACCAGAAAACAACAAAGACCATCAGGCAACAATCTTAACTGAGTCAAAGATTTTGAAAATTTTATCCAAAATAAGTTATATGTAACTATGTAAAGACACAAAAGCGTGTATATGCGACTAAAACATAGGAAACTCGCGTATACGTGAGTCTATTCGAAGAAACTAGCATGCATACGCTACTGTATGCTATGAAAAGTGTGTATATAAAGCTCAATAAAGAAAAACAAAAAATCCAAGCCTGATCCAAAAGATCAAATTTGATGCCCAAGAAGAAAACAGGTCACAGACACTATAAAAGCAAGAAATCAATCACGTAGGCCTTGATCAAGAAGAAACAACGCAATCTAGGAAAAACAAGAATGTTTTTCCCAACGGAGTCGCCAATTATGTTTCGGGTAGAATCACCCTAGGGTCTTGGGTTGAGAACCCCAACAGAGTGGAGGGCATAGAGTATAAAGAGACATACTTAAACAATTAAACTTGGTACATAAGGTCTTACCTGTAGGTCCTATGTTTGAAGTCATTCTCGTAGGGTCCAAACCCTCTACTTCTTCCTTGCTTTAAGACCTGTAATTCATTCAAGGCAAAGCATATACACTAAAAATAATTGAAATCATGTTCATGATATCAAGGTTAGGTCATATAAGCATGTAAACAAATAATCATTAACTTGAGATTTTATAAGCAAATCATGACATAAATTAATGCATAAAGATCATAATCATTAGGAACAAGACAACGCCCCTTTATTAATGTAAGGTAAAGAAAATACAGAAGAACTACAACCTGAGTCATTTGTCGACTCCAAGCGAAATCGTCCTCTGGATCTGTCTTGCCCAGGCCTCAACAATCCTCCTCCATAAGTATACACAAGGATGTCATGAAGGGATGATGGACATCTCAAGAAGGAAACGGGGGTTTCTAATGACTTGGGAGTGTAGGAGGCACAAGGATATCTTTAGACGTGATCAGGGATGTAATCAACTATAATATCAATATTTAATCCTTTCTCCTCCCTTAGGTCTTCCCATGGAGGTTTATTTATACTTCTCCAAATTAGTTTTTTCAATTGGGAAACAGTTGGGCCACGGGCTATAGTAGGTGGGTATTAGGTCAAACCCATAAACCCCACCCAAATTAAGGGAGATTGTATATTTTTTATTTTTTAATACATATATGTGGGTTGGGTATACACTATCCTGCATGTACACACACTTTAGATAGAGAAAAATCACGTATGGGATTTAAAAGATAGTTTTTTAGAAAATGGACCAAGTCTGGTAGGGAAGGGTTGCCCTAGGCCATATCACAGAGCATAAAGTCTACCAAGGGTGGTAAATGATGCTATAAAAGATAACCAACAATGGAAGCATTACATTTTTGAGAAGGAAACAATCATCCACACAGACCACCGACCCTTGCAGTTCATACATACACAAGGGAAGTTGTAGAACAATCGTCATCAGAAATGGTCCACATATCTGCAATAGTTCTATTTGAACATCAAGTACAAGAAGGGAAGTACCAATAATGTTGCATAATGTCTTAACCAACCACCAGCCATGGCGCTGACCATTGTGCTCGACTCTTGTTAACACAAGAATTTAGGGTGGCCGCATCTTTACAAGATCGATCCAGAATTCGGCAACACATACTAGATGCTCCTAGAAGGCAAGAAAGTTCCATATTTTCACCTCTAGGGACACATTTTTATGCCACATGGGACACCTGTATGTTCCTCTAAGCAAGTGTGCTAAGAATATTTGGGAGGCGCACTATAGTGGGGTCGTTCAACACTTCAGAGTGAAGAAATAGTGGCAGTGTCGTAGAAGTATTTTTATTGGCTGAACCTTCAACGGGATTGTTGGGCCTAAGAATTATCCTTAAAATACATACACTTTCACTCCATTCACACATTTTCTCACCTCTATTGCACCACCATGTTACCACATCAACTTCACTTTCATCATTAAAAGGGTTACCATTCTGTTTTCCAAAACATTATTAACTCTTATTATTTTTAAGTGAATTTGTGGTTGAACTTTAAAAAATAATATCCATGTACTTTACCTAACAATTAGAATGAGTTTTTGACATGTGTAGGCACAAAGGAAGCTTCCAAGGCATCTGTATGTGGCACTCCATGTTCAAATTCGAATTTGAGGAGATCATGGACCTCATGGAGAAGATCATGGACCTCATGGAGGAGATCATGGAGGACAGGGTTATGTGTCACCATTGATTGAGAAATATGTGGATCAAAGGAGGGTATAGTGGGTCTACATTTATGAGTTTGTTATCATAGCTTCTGTATAAATAGGAGTGTTATCTCCTTCATTTGTAATCTTAATATTCCTTTGTAATCTTAAATTTTAGAATTTTAGAACCTAGGTTTTCATTTGTAATTTAGAATCTTAGTATCTTATAGGTTGGTAATGAGATGTTAGATTTGGAGAATCATTGTAATGGTTGTAATTGCAATTTGCAATTTATGATGAATAAAACGGAGCTTATTTGATCCTCTACATTTGACTTCTCTTTTAGTGTGCTTGTGAATCCTTGGAAGGATCCCCATTGCCTAGCAAGTACACTTTTATTTTGGTAGGCTTTTATTTTATGTTTGTTTGTGAATTTCATTAGATTAAATTATTAGGTTCATATGTTTGAAATATTAACGAATGACCTTTCGTAAGAAAGTATTAATGTTTTCTTCAATGAATCTAATTTGTTATTTAATGTTTGACTTAATTAGTTTAAGTCTCTGATTTATATGCTTGAGATATACATGAATAGTCTCTTGTAAGAGAGCTTTAATATTTCATGCAATCAACCAGAATTAGGTTTTGTTGATTAAGATGATTAGAAATATTAATGAGCAGTCTCCTGTAAGGGAGTTTTAATATTTCTTACACTTATCACAATGTCTTTTAATTTTTAGATTTCATTTTGTTAAATGACTAAATGGATGTTGGAGATCCCAATGAAAAACCTCCTATAAGGGAGCTTTGGCATTTCTTCACCTAGCTTAGTCTAGTTTGTCTCTAAGTCCACATACGATGGATGTTCCTTGAAGTTTTACTTACTTGGATTGATAGTAAATGAAACTTTAATTTTAATCCACATTTTAGACTAAACATTTTGGCGTCGTTGCCAGGGAGGATGATTTGGAGATAGACTTAGGAAATTATTTTATTGCAATTTCTTTTTATGGACTCACTTGTGAAACCTGGTGACAGTGGGATCTTCATAAAGGAGTTCAAGTTTGAGCCTTTTGATTTTTTTCGTACTTACTTAGTTTCAAATTCAGTTTTTAAACCCCCCATTTCTTACTAATCCATCTACGAATGAGAAAATTGAAAATGTTAAACATGTACTTCTTGGAGAAAAAGAACAATATTGAAGATTGGTTTCAAAAGAACCTTGCACTAACTCCAAGAATAAGACAGGTTACTCACATATTTGCAAATAATCAGGTAAAAACTTTAAATCTAGTTGTGAGAATTTTTGAGTTTTTAGTCTGTAGATGGCTTCACTGGAAGCATTCTTCTACCTAAGAAATAAAAACAAATTTCAAGTTAAAGGTAGAATATATTAGAAAAAATAAAATGAGATCTCGTAAAGTTTTCTTTTAGCCTTGTTTTCAAAAAAAATATATATCATAAACATTTCTCATTAATAAATTCACGTAAGCCACTTCATCCACCATAACCTGCAAAAATAAAAGAAAAAAACAAATCAATAGGTTAGTATGCTCTCTTCCCACACTTCGAGCAATCAGGAACATCAGAAAATCTCTTGATTCATTTTCAAAGTTAAATAAAATCTCTTGCTAGGAATTTGCACAAATCATTAAAACTACAACATTATAAGAAATCGAAATCATTTAAAAAAATAGTTTATTTTTTATTTCAAATTTAAAAATGAAATCTATAGTTTAGTGATTTGATCAATGTGTTAAAACTTCTCTACATATCGAGCTATTAAAGTGTTTACCTTAAGGAAGGAAATGGCAAATGTTGGGTTAACAAGAAATGGCTATCTGAATACTCTTACAAAGAACCAACCCTCCAAGATTCGAATCCCTTTTTTTAGCCCACTTCAATTGGAACTCTCATAAAAACATAGATGAGCAAAGTGAAACGAATGTCCAAATTTAGTACGGTTAGAATAATTCCCTTATTTCAAGTTTGCGTATGTGGTGATTATTCTCCTTTTGGATTTGTTGGTTCTATGAAAACTTGTTTCCACACAGACTATTTAACATTTCTTTATCTATTCAAGAATTCTGTAGTGGAGAAAGGGTCGTCCAAATACAATAGAGATTTAGTTCCGATTTCCTCATCTAGATGCATGGGATTTGATCTATTTTGGTGAGATTTGACTATTTGGCCATGGCTTATTTCTCCGAGAGTGTAGTGTAATTCTTGTCAACTGCATTCAAACCACCTGAATGTTTGGTATCATGCTCAGATTCGAAAAACCCCAAGCTTAGGTGCTTGGGATTCATTTGATACGAAGAGGTAGAAATATGTCCAATCAATGAATCAAGCCTTGAGATTAAACAAACAAAACAAAATGCTCCTAGATCTGCCTAACTATATATAGATATATATACTATTACGAACCACCGAGTCTTCCACATTCATTCTGCTGCTTCAAATGAGAAGGTTCCCAAGCAAATCTATCCTATAGGCAATCCAAACACAACCTCTGTAAAAATGTCAATTTTAAAAAGCAATTTTTTATCAAACCAGGGTGGATTTGAAAAAACTAGGACATGGGTTTTTTCCAGAACGAAATGAATTTAATAACGCGAAAACAGTTTCCTCGGATCCCTAATGGTTTGAAAGGAAATCATGGTTCTTTGGGAACCTATTTTGGTGACTCTGTGAAGGAGAACCTGTTTTGGTGACTGCGTGAAGGAAAACGTAGTTGATGTATGGTTTTCACTGTAACCAAAGATCAAATCACTGTAACAAACAAACATTTTCAAGATTTTCTCTTAATTTCTAAATTCCTGAATAAATTGCACATCTTGACCATTTGGGTAAACTCCAACATGATAAACATTTTCATTCTCAGCTATCGCACGAAGCCTCAATTTCTGGACACGTCAAAGGTTCACATTCACTTCGGCAACACAGTCCACAACACTAACAGGATTCTTTCTCTTATCGAAGACACAAGATCTAAGCTCTAACACCTAGGGTTTAATCACTATCACATTTCACATTGAGCTTAAACTCCACCAAACAATAATGGCACTCAGAATTGCCATTACAACTGTCGCAATCAAGGGAGAATCACATTTCCAAGTACCCTAGCTTCCTTCTCTGCTCTGCAACAGCAGAAAGTGCAATAACATCGTGTCAACTACCTCGTCTAGAAGGGACAAAAGTGATGGCACAGATCTATCTAACCTACAGCAACAATATTCCAATTTAAGCAAATTGAGGATTGCATGCAGATTTTGTGGCACGAGTTGAGAAATTTGATGATTACATGCAGATATTGTGAAGCTATGAATTAGAGAAGATATCGATTCAAAAAAGAGGTTGACACAGCTAAAGGAATCTCTAGAAAGGAATGTCAGAGTGTTAATTTCTGTGGCACACCCAAAGTCTGCAATGCGAAAGACCCCATCTCCTCCTTTTAGGTTTTCATAGCTCATACGTTGAAGAGTGGCTCTCAAAATACTTGGATATCATTGAACAAATATTAGTTTCATTTTTGATATGGTCTGTTGAATCCGATCAAGGATTCCTATTGAGTGGCTTCAATGTTGCAGCAGCACAATTCTCAGAATCAGCACAGGATATGTCCCTTTGCATAGATAAGTTGTGCCTCTGATTTTCTAAAGGTATCGATGATACTCTCTCCCTTAATGCATTCTTCACAAAAATAGGTTGTGCATGTGAATTTCTTTGAGACCTAGTCCTTTTTCCTAGACAATCATCTGCATATGTATCTATTCTCTTGAAAAACATGGATTTAATTCATATTTACTAGCTCCACAGAATTCACTTGAACATTTATTTTGGCCAAGTGATTGTTTGACAATAACTTCGTTGCCTATACCTTCAACTACATCATCAATCAGCTTGAGAAAGTCACCTACCTCAAAAAAGGGCCAAGGTGAGTAAGAGGTAATTTTTTTTTTTTTTAATTAGAGTTCAATTGAGAAAGTACGATAGGATCCACCTAACTCAGATCAGCTATCTGTCGATAAAACATTAATTTCTCAAAAATCTAGGAGTGTTGCAATGTCAAAGCTTTTGGAGAATAAAGCAGGTTCATCTATACATGTAACACAATCATCAGAGCACAATCATGGTAGAAGGATAAAATCGAAAGAGCACGTTTCACAAGAAAGACGTTTCTCAAATCTGAACACCTTAAAACAATCAAAATCAACACAATCAGCTGCAAGATTATCATTAAAAAGGTTTGGCTTGGGGTTTTCCAATATGGAACTGAAACAACTGAGACATTTTAAAGGTAACCTTAGCTCACAAAAAATGAAAAAATTGCACATATAATGCATGACTCAATGAACGTTGAAGATGATACTAAGGATGATGTTTGGAAGACAGCTCATAATCCTGATTCTAACAGTGAATCTCATAGTTTATTTATGATGATGGATCCACCATCAATCGAGCTTATAGCGTAAAGCTCGGGGATTGTGTGAGCTTTAAAGCTCAGCAGCTTTGTGCAATAAAAATCTCTTCTCTGGATGGGGAACCAAGGGCAAGCCCTAATTTACAGTGAGTAGCAACGTTAGCCAGTGAATATGTGCCAAACCATTTAGGTTTTTTTGTTTTTTTTGTTCTTTTTGTTTTGTTTTTTTTTCACGCGTAGTTTGCCAAATAAGGCTCCAGAGAACCCCGCATATATCCCAATAGATTACGAATTGGAGCAAATAATTTTTGGGTTTTATGATTGCCCCTGTTTTGAGAAAAATCCACATTTTATTTTTTATAAAGTCGTTTTTATTTGGCTATAAATCGAGTTTTAAAATGATGTGTCAAAATTGCTATGCGTTTCCGGCAAACTACTATGGTGAAAAACGTTTTCCATCTTGAATTAGTGCAAAACTCTCTTGGACGCTTGGCATCATTACTGTGGTGACTAGGATTGTAAAATTCTCCTCATGGACATATGAACAAGACATAAACTTTAAGGTTGTATTTTTTGTGCAAAGAAGGATTTCGGATCTCTGCCTTTTTATAGGATTATCCGTGTTTTCATACCTCTAAATAAGAGATCTTTCAAGAAATTCAATGAAAGGAGTTATTACACCATCTATTGGTGAATTAGGCATGCTGAGATTCTTGACACCATTAATCTACAATGCCAAGATTTTTACATGCACTTTCCATGAGTCATCAGACACAAATAGGGAGTTCATTATTTATCATGGTTATTTTTTTATTATTAAAAATAGAGTATTATTAGCATCAAGAATTGGAATAAAATTATTCTTTTGATATTCCATAATCTATTTCATTTTAGCATACAATTTTTGCGTAAGAATCAGGAAGGAAATGGCCATCTCTTCTTGAACAAACTTATGTTCTTTATGCCAAGTGTTTTTAGCAAGTTTCGGACGATCAACTGATCATTAAGGAGATTAAATTGTGACGACAACTGGTCTTCAAAAGACTAAGTTCATGAGAAATTCTAAAGAATAATTCCATGATCATAAAAGGAATTTCCAGAAAATTACAAGTTCTTGCAACTTTCTGTAATGGTTTAATGGTTTGATATGTTGCATGACAGATTAGAAAAATCGAAAGATTGAGGGTTGTTCCTAAATGTACAAGGATGGTGAAATACCTATCCACACTTGAAATCGACATCTACAGGTGGCTGGTCAACACTGGTCAACCTAAGCTATTTCAACAGAAATTTCAGAAATATTATTTGTTAATCTTGAGATTTTTCGACCACTTTTGAAAAATTGTAAATCCCACCACTTGTCAAAGCATGCAATAATTTACTTTTTCCCAGCAAGAGTCACTATCCAAATACACTTCATTAACTGCTATACATTCCTAAACCACAAATAAATGCAAGTAGCTCACTTACAAGATTTTTTCTCCTCTTTCAATTGTTAGTTTTTGTTTTCCTCTTTCACTCCCATTATCAGTTTGCGAATAAAACCCTACTTCTATGAAAATCATTGAGTCCATAGCCCTTGAGTTTAAATATTTTCCTAAAAACACCTTGAGGCTTGCATGCCTTAAGGGCAAGTTATCATGCCAATAAACAAGGGAATACATCAATGTCCCTCATTTGTCGAATCTTCTAAGTATTCGACATCAACAAATTCATTCATACTTAGAAAGATATGTTCGAGGCATCTTGACTCTCATCCACATTAAAGATGGGAGATCTCGTGTTAACTAGTTCCATCCATTAATGGCCACTAAGTTAACAATTTCTTATTATGTTCGACACCTAAACGTTTATTCACATGAGAAGAATTGTGCCAAAGAGCGTTGAAGACTAGAAGACCAATCATTTTGTAGCAGAGGAAGCATATCTACTCTCATTACTTTTCAGTTTTTGATGTAAATGACTTGAGGACAAGTCAATAAATAAGGTTGGGGGGGAGGTGTAAATTCTAAATTTTGTATACCTTCTAAGCCTTATACATTTTCAGCTGCACTCAACAGCAAATTCCGAACATTCAACAAAAGATCTAGCAGCAAATTTAGCAGCTGACACAACAACAATTAAAAGATTCACTTTTTCGACTTCATCCTCCATTTTCACAGCCAAGTAAAGAAGACTATGATCAGAATTTTGTAGCCACATGCATAGTTCTCATCCATTTTTGAAAGGGTAAGTTGAGGTATGATATTTTCTAACTTTTAACCATTTAATTCCTTGAAAGCTAGAATGATAATTTTTGGAAAAAAAAATTCCTTTCCTCATTTCATAAAATTGCCAAAACCATCAGTTTGGGAGAGGGATACATTTACATTCATACATTATCACCTTCATATTTTTCCATATTCATATATCACATTCTAAAACCCACATACTTTCAAAACATATTTACTATTACATCATAAAAATGGCTTTTTAAAACATATTTAAAAGCTAATTGGATGCCAACACAATCATGGTTGTTACACAAGAACCAACCATGATGCATTCCAACAAAAATAATTTGCAATAAAAATCACATTATCATTATGCAAAGATCATATTACATTGAATTTGAATGCAACAAACAAAATACGGTTGAAACACAAGAATCAACCAAGGTGCAATTCAAGAAACACACTTTGCAAAAGTTAAGTAAAAGATATCATGAAAAGTTTAAAGCCAAAGCTCAAGTATCAAAAGTAGTGTAATAGATTGCATGAGGACATGCAATACCTTCAATTTGGGGGTAAGAATTATCCTTAAAATACATCCACTTTCACTCCATTCACACATTTTCTCACCTTTATTCCACCACCATGTCACCACATCAGCTTCACTTTCATCATTAAATGGGTTACCATTGTGTTTTCCAAATCATTATTAATTCTTAGTATTTTTGAGTGAATTTGTGGTTAAATTTTAGAAAATAATATCCATGTACTTATACCTAACAAATAGAATGAGTTTGTTGACATGTGTAGGTACAAAGGAAGCTTCCAAGGCATCTGTATGTGGCACTCTATGTTCAAATTCGAATTTGAGGAGATCATGGACCTCATGGAGAAGATCATGACCTCATGGAGGAGATCGTGGAGGATGGGGTTATGTGTCACCATTGGTTGAGAAATATGTGGATCAAAGGAGGGTATAGTGGGTCTACATTTATGAGTTTGTTATAATAGCTTTTATATAAATAGGAAGGTTAACTCCTTCATTTGTAATCTTAACTTTTAGAATTTTAGAACCTAGTCCTTCATTTGTAATTTATAATCTTAGTATCTTATAGGTTGGGAATGAGAAGTTAGATTTGGAGAATCATTGTAATGGTTGTAATTGAAATTTGCAATTTATGATGAATAAAATGGAGCTTATTTGATCCTCTACATTTGACTTCTCTTTTGGTGTGCTTGTGAATCCTTGGAAGGATCCCCATTGCCTAGCAAGTACACTTTTATTTTGGTAGGCTTTTATTTTATGTTTGTTTGTGAATTTCATTAGATTAAATTATTAGGTTCCTATGTTTGAAACATTAACAAATGACCTTTCGTAAGAAAGTATTAATGTTTTCTTCAATGAATCTGATTTCTTATTTAATGTTTGACTTCATTAGTTTAAATCTCTGATTTATATGCTTGAGATATACATGAATACTCTTGTAAGAGAGCTTTAATATTTCATGCAATCAATCAAAATTAGGTTTTTTTTATTAAGATGATTAGAAATATTAATGAGCAGTCTCTTGTAAGAGAGCTTTAATATTTCTTACACTTATCACAATGTCTTTTAATTTTTAGATTTCATTTTGTTAAATGACTATATGGATGTTGGAGATGCCAATGAAAAACCTCTTGTAAGGGATCTTTGGCATTTCTTCACCTAGCTTAGTCTAGTTTGTCTCTAATTCCACATATGGTGGATGTTCCTTGAAGTTTTACTTACATGGTTGATAGTAAATGAAACTCTAATTTTCATCTGCATTTTAGACCGAACAAGGATGTTGGGAAGTACATAAGATCCTTCACTATCTCTGGCATTGCCAAACCAACAATCAAGAAGTAAGGCATATATACTCCTCTACCTGCTCCTAGTCGGCCTTGGGAATCCATCTCCATGGATAAAATATCAGACCTTCCTTCTACTAGGCATGGCAACTCTTATGTGTTCGTGGACGTCAACATATTCTCTAGGATGGCCATTCTAGAGGCCTACAAGAAGAATATCATAGAAAAATCCAATGCTAAGCTCTTCTTTGAATGTGTGTGAGTACATTTTTGGATCCCATAGTCCATTGTGTAAGATCAGGGTAGCAGATTCTTGAGTACATTTTGTTCAAGCATCTAGTCGATGGTTGATACCATGCTCACAAAGTCTACAGCCTTCCACCCCCAAACTGATGGCCAAACAGAGGTCGTCAACAAGATGATCATACACATTTTTTCCATGTACAACTTGAAGCATCCACACACATTGGATGAAAGCCTTCCCTATGTTCATCCCAGCTACAATGGAGCTCTCCATAGCTCCATTGGATGCACCCCTTTTTAGATGGGGTTGGAATTAAACCACTACGTCCCATTGATGTGGCCATACCATTTGTAGCTACTTAAGTAGATTTGTCTCATGTCCAGTCTTAAGCTAATCGAGTAGACTACTTCATTGAGCACATTCATCACATCTACCAATAATTCCATGACATATTGGATAGAGCCAGTGCTAAGTACAAGCAACATCATGATCAACATCAAGTGCCACATAAGCGCTAGGTGGGCGAAAAATTTTGGTTGCATTTGCAGAAGAAGCGCCTCATTGGGACTATAGGTTTTAACCCCGTACAGAAATTACCTACATACGAATTCTAAAAAACACAGAAAATAAACAATGTGAGAGCATAACACATAAAACACATATACCCAGAGATTTTCCCCTAGATCCCAAAACCGGGACTACCAACTTGATTTTTCATTATGTTCCTTTCAATGTTACAATACATATTTATACATGCTGAAGCATCCAATACCATGGACCAAAAACCATTGCGTCCAAAACCATGGACCGAAAACCATCGTGTCCAAAAAACATGTGCGAAAATCATGGACAAAACCATAGGTGGGTCCCCCCAACCTAACATAGGGTCCAAAACCAAAATTTTCTGGGGCGCTGCCCTGAACCCCATAAAGTGGGGTTACGGGTACCCCTCAAACCCGCTGTTAACTATGTGGAAAGAATATAACACAACCCAACAATCTCCCACTTGTCGTTTTCTTTCCACAGGGGCCCACATGAGAGCTTAGTCATTTTTCCAGCCCTGAAATGCCCATTGTTTCTCTACACCAAGAGAATTTCTCAGAGCTCACAGATTTTGTCAATGCATCTGCAGTATTCTTCAAAGTGTCCACCTGTACCAGCAACACCTTTTTGTCTTCTATCATATCCCTCACAAAGTGATACTGAACATCAATGTGCTTTGTCTTTGAATGATAAGCAGGGTTCTTTGCCAAGAAAATTGCACTTTGTCTGTCACAGTCTATCCTTATAGCTCCCTGTACTAACCCCATACTTGAACACAATCTCTGCAACCAAACTGCTTCCTTGCTTGCATGAGTGGCTGCCATGTATTCTGCCTCTTTAGTTGATAGTGCCACTACAGATTGTTTCTTACTCATCCAACTGACTGCACCTCCAAATAGGTTAAACACATACCCACTTGTAGATCTTCTCTGATCCAGATCTCCAGCCCAGTCTCCATCAACAAAGCCACGGATATCCAACACTCTGTCCAATCCTGGTCTTCCTTGGTAGCACAAACCATAATCACTAGTGCCACACAAATACTTGAAAACTCGCTTCATTGTTGTCCAGTGCTCCTTCCCTGGTTTTGACATAAACCTGCTCAATACTCCCACTGCATGTTTGCAATGTCTGGTCTAGTACAGACCATGGCATACATCAAGCTACCGACTGCACTTGCATATGGAACACGGGACATGTCCTCTTCCTCTTCTTGTGTCTTGGGACACTGTTCAGCAGATAACCTCACACCTACAGGAATAGGAACCTTCACCGGTTTTCTATCCTGCATATTAAACCTCTGCAATATTGTCTCGACATACTTCCTCTGGTTTAACCAGAGCTTCCTCTTTGCCCGATCTCTTTTAATTTCCATGCCCAAAATATAGTTTGCAGCAACAAGATCTTTCATGTCAAATTTGGAGGATAATTGGGTCTTCAAATCCTGGATAATTTCTTTGACATTTCCAACCAGCAACATATCATCCACATACAAGACCAGATAAATAACACAGTCACCAATTAATTTAAAATAACACAATGATCTACTTTGCTTCTGGTGAAGCCAAGTCCCCGTACAAATGTATCAAATTTCTAATACGGGTGACTGCTTTAACCCATACAGAGACTTCTTTAACTTGCGTACTAGTTCTTTCTTACCCTTCACCGCAAAGCCTTCAGGTTGCTTCATGTAGATTTCCTCTTCCAAATCCCCGTGAAGAAATGTTGTCTTCACATCCATCTGTTCTACCTCAAAATCAAAAGCAGCAGCAACAGATAAAAGTAATCAAATAGAAGTTACCTTGGCAACAGGAGAAAAAATATCACCAAAATCAATTCCCGGCACCTGGGAATAACCTTTTGCTACCAACCGAGCTTTGTATTTCTCCACCTTCCCTTCTGCATTTGTCTTATTCTTGAACACCCATTTGCTGCCAATGGGTTTCCTTCCAGTCGACAACACCACCAGATCCCAAGCCTCATTTTTGTGCAAAGATGCCATTTCATCAACCATGGCCTCTTTCCAGAGTTTTCCATCCTCTGAATCCACTGCTTCCTTCAAAGTTCTGGGATCATCATCAGTAACAAACAAAGCAAAGTTGAACAGAAAGAAGATGGACTATACCTTTCTGGCTACCTTATTTCTCGAACTAATCTTCTCACACCCAGAGTTTGTGGCTCTTCATCTTCTGATTCCTCCTCTGCTGTAGAGTCTGATTCTGCCTCGTTACGCTCAAACTCTATCTTCTCAGGTTCCTTTGGTTGGACTTCATGTTTAATAATATCTTTCACCTCTCTGAACACCACATCTCGGTTGTACACAACTTTCCTTGTTACTGGGTTCCAAAGCTTATAACCCTTTAAACCATCCTTACACCCAATAAAGATGCACTTTTCAGATTTACTATCCAACTTGGTTCGTTTCTCCTTTGGAACATGTACATATGCATCACATCCAAATACCCTCAGATGTGAAAGAGAGGGTTTCTTACCAGCCCATACTTCTTGTGGAGTCTTATCCTCCAACACTGATGAAGGTGACCTGTTGACCAGGTAACATGCAGTATCCACCGCCTCTGCCCAGAATTCCTGTCCTAACACGACACCACTGAGCATGCTTCTTGCCCTTTCCATCAACGTCTTGTTCATTCTTTCTGCGACTCCATTTTGCTGAGGTGTATATGGAGTAGTCTTCTGCCGTGCTATACCACACTTCTTACAAAATTCTTCAAATTCATTGCTGCAAAATTCTCCACCATTATCTGTCCTCAGCACCTTTATCTTCTTCTCTGTCTGGTTTCCACCAGAGCCTTAAATTCTTTAAACCTGTCAAAGACTTCAGATTTCTTCTTAAGGAAATATATCCATGTATTCCTTGAGAAGTCATCTATAAATGATACATAGTACACAGACTTACCCAGTGATGGAACTTTCACAGGTCCAAACACATCATTGTGCACAAGCTCTAATATATGTTTCGTCCTCTTACCACCAGAGGGGAAACTCACCTGATTCTGCTTCCCATATACACAATTTTCACAAAAATCAAAATCCAGAGAGTTGTTACTCATACCTTCTACCATACCTTTACTATGAAGTATTCGAAGGCCCTTCTCTCCATTATGTCCTAGCCTTTGATGCCACAACATGGTCTTCTCTCCATAGACCACTAGATTTTCTGCTCCACTTTCAGGAACCACAAAACTGTGGCACCCATCAACAACAGTGCTACCTTGCAGCTTGTATAGGGTTCCAGTCCGAACTCCCCGCATCAATATTAGTGCTCCACAAACCATCTTGCAGGTATCCTTCTCGAACACTGTTTTACACCTACATCATCCAGCTTTCTTATAGAAATCAGATTTTTGGCTAATGCAGGAATATGCAGAACACCCAGAAGTGTTCTAACCTTTCCACCTTGCAACTTCAACTTTACTTTTCCGCGACCAATGATTCTAGCCTTCCTATCATTCCCTAAGAAGACATCACCACCATCGTATTTCTCACACTCACAAAACCACTCTCTATGGGGAGTGAAGTGAAAGGATGCACCTGAGTCAATCAACCATGCCTCATGATCTACATGTGTACTTGAAGAAGCCTCTAGATTTAGATCTCCCACTTGATGACTAATTTTTGTTTCTATTCTGGGACCGTCCTCATAAAGATAAGGCATAACCACTCTAGCTCTCCATATTTTTCCATCTCATTTCCTCTGTCAGCAAGGATGAGACTATTTCATCAAACTTCAAGGCAGTTGCATTGCTACCTATTGCAATAACCAAAATATCCAATGAATCTAGTAGAGAACACAACAAACTAATGCACTTATCTTCATCTAAAATTTTGATATCAACAGACTATAATTGACTTACCACAGTATTAAACGCATTCAGATCCTCTGTCACTGAGTCTCCATCTTTGATTCTCAGGTTATATACCTTTTTCTATAGGAATAATTTATTCACCAGAGACTTAGATTGGTACAAAGTCCCTAACTTGTCCCACAAAGCCCTAGTCATAGCTTCCCCTGATACATTCAACAATATTGAATCTGAGACACACGATAATATTGTGCTCTTTGCCTTCCGATCCAACTTCTTCCATTCTTCATCGGACACTCCCATTGGTTTAGTACATGGATCTGCAGCGATCCACTGATCTTTATCCACCAATAGATCCTCCATCTTTAGTTTCCACAACTCAAAACTTTGACCATTAAATTTCTCGATCTCTATCTTTCCACTGCTCACCATCTTCTTTCACCACTAGAATCGATCTCGCAGATCTCCCACTGAATAGGGTCTACCACAGGCCCAAGCGAAACCCCTCAGCAACAAAGGTGTCCCCTTGAAGCCAAAAATAGCTTTGATACCAACTGTAGGTTTTAACCCCATACAGGAATTACCTGCATACGAATTCTATAAAAAAACAGAAAATAAACAATGTGTGAGCATAACACATAAAACACATATACACAGAGATTTTCCCCTGGATCCCAAAACCGAGACTACCAGCTTTATTTTTCATTATGTTCCTTTCAATGTTACAATACATATTTATACATGCCAAAGCATCCAATACAATGGACCGAAAACCATCGTGTCCAAAACCATGGACTGAAAACCATCGCGTCCAAAACTATGTGTGAAAATCATGTACAAAACCATAGGTAGGTCCGTCCAACCTAACATAGGGTCCAAAACCAAATTTTTCCATGGTGCTGCCCAGACCCCATAGAGTGAGGTTACCTGCACCCCTCAAACCCCCTGTGACTCCCCCCGCTACGTAATCGGCACAACAAAGGGGGGGGCGGAAACCCCCCAGTTAACTACATGGGCTAGTCGTGGAAAGAATATAACACAACCCAAGAGGGACCCTTTGTCTACTTTGATATGAATTGTACACCATCACCAACGTTGTAGGGAACAATGCCTTCAATCTCAGCATTCCATCATTCCTTGGTTTGCACCCATTATTTTATGTGGATCGGTTAAGACCATAATTTCCTCCATTGTCGGACACATCCGATGTCGTGGAGCAGCTGACACCAACATAGCTCAACTCAAGCTGCATTAAGTATGCCATAATTGATAGGATCATGGAAACATAAATTAAAAACACTTTGCAACAAAGGATCCATCTATATTGACTTTTCAAAGCAGGCCAACTCCTTCACCAAGGCAAGTGGTTCACTAGGGACTAGGTTCAACAAAAATTTTCTCACCTCATGGAGGCTCTACATGCAATGGAGACCATTGCTTCCTAAGGGGCGAGGACTGATCTAGGTGGATATTGGTGGCCACCCACCTATTCCACCTAGACTTCCATTTGGTGTCATATGTTTCCTTGATTATAGCAGTGTTTACTACTTTTAGTAGTTTTTTGGTTCTTGAACTTCCAGAGTTGTTTTTACCCCCTAAATGACATTTTTTAGAGGTCCGTAGTAGGTTCGTAATTGTTAGTAGGGGCATGCATAAAATCTCTTAGTACTTCAAGAGAGATTTCCAACGAGGTATTGTGCATGCCAAACGTAGATCATATGACCAAGTTATGACCTTGGGAAGTTGGTTGCTATTGGGACAAGGGCCCTTGTGGTCAATTTTGGGGCAAAGGCCCAAGTTTTTGGGCAGAAAGCCGAAGGTTTTGTGATGTAAAGTGTAAAGTCTCTGCAAGTTATGGTCACGGAACGTGCACATAGTAAGTGTCATAAAGAGACTTTCCCTTATTTTATGTAAGTTGTGTTGGCTTGTATAGACTTACCCATGGTCCGCAGACCATGGGATTGTATAAAAAGGAGAGTCTTAGAGAGTCTAAGGTAAATTAGTTAAGTTGAGAGTTGATGATTAATGTAATGAGTCATTAGAGTTGAACAGCGAAGAGTCTTAAAGTAGAAGAGAGGCTCTGGAGCTATGTGCGTAGAGGCCTAGAGTAGAGTCTGCAGCTGAGTGTGCGGACCCCTACAGCTGAGTGTGCAGGGTATTCTTGAGTCTGTAAGCAATTCTGAAGCATCAATAAAGAGATTATTATGGAAATATATGTGTTTTGCCCATTTACTTCTGTTATGAATGAATGCATTTATGTTATGATGAATATTGGGTTTGTGATTTAATATTGTATTGATGCACGATTCTGCATTGTTTACATTGTTATATGAACGCAAGTAATAATATATGTTTACACAAAGAATATCTTACTGCATGCTAAAGATATCAAACACTTAAGCTGATCTGGGTAACAACAGACTTCGAGTGATTACAGAGGCACATAAGTGGTTGATTTTTCTGTTTACGGTTCATGAAAGATAGTCATAGACCTTCGTGAAGGTCTAGATGCTGGTAAAAGGGAGTTATATCGATAAGCCTCAAGGGCTTATCGATCTGTGCAAAGGCATGTTTAGGGCATAAAATGACATCACAATCATCTCTGGGTGCAGAAACTTGGTTCCAACATCCCCCCATACTTCTTCAGGTGAGACTTCAGTCTGCGCTCTGTAGATTGATGTCAAAAGGGCCAGTAGTGTAGGGATTTGTTTGGCAAACTTAACTTTGAACCTAGGTCAAGACCCACTAGGCCAACAAATGGTTCTGTTTTCGAGACCGGTATCTGCATAAAGAGATGTATGATGTCGCATCACTGGAATCCAACTAAAAAAGAAACTGAAGATTGGTTGGATAGGAAGATCCATGAATTCGCGGCATAAGAGAATGGGAACCCGTGATTAATGAAATAACAGTGGTTGGACAGGTATCTGTACACAGAGATACACAAAATTTTCTCATGTTCTTTCCTAGTCGAATTATATGAGTGGATTGCTAAATTGGTAGATGTCCAGGGAAGGTGGAGGCTTGATGGTCCAATAGTGTGGACCCCAGAGTTAGTGCGAAGACTGGAAGCCTATGAAGATAAGAGTTCACGTGCCATTGATCACTGGCTTGTTCGTTTCCTTAGACGGTTTGTGACAGAATTAGCGGTCAATACATTTGTCAACTACAACGATGCTTCTTCAAGGGACCGCGAGGTAAGTATTTAAGATCTTTGAATACTTGGATTAAAATTCTCTTGGGTGAAAAGCATGTTATGAAACTACCTTGATGTTTGGAGCTACGTGAAGTGGAAAGTTATTCAGGGATAGAACGGGAGCAGGACCTGAATATAGCCTGTTGATTGAGCCTCCTCTGAGTGACGAAGAAGAAGCAACATAGGATTCTCCACTGAGCATTGTCTAGTTAATAAGGCGAGGGTTCCCACAAATATCCCATCCACCCACACCACCTCCATCTTCACCTCCACCACATACACCTTCGCCCACACCACCACCACCGTTCAATATGGCGAATACAATGAAGTTGCCCATTTTCAAGGGCTTGGGAAATTAGGACCCAGATCAGTTTCGGTTCATTGTGAAGGCTGTGTGGCAAGCCCAGAACATTAAAGATGATCAGATGAAGAAAGCAATGTTGGTTACTGCTTTGCAGGAATGTGCGCTAACGTGGTACATTAAGTACTGTACTGATAACCTAATAGTTGTGTTGTCATACATTCAAACTTCATTGAATAAGGAATTCAGTAGGTCCAAATCTGAAGCGCAATCAATCGTTGGATTCAAGGAGATCATGATGAATCCTAGCGAGACACCCTGGGAGCTGGATCAGAGATTAAAGTGCAAGATCCGTGAAGCTAACATGAATCTTACATATGGGCAACAATGTGAATGGTTTATGGCTTCTCTCTTGCCTCATCTAAGGGTTTCTTTATCACAGTAAAAGATTGGGACCTAGGTGGAGGCCCTGGAGATTGTAATGAGATTGCACAAGACACTGATTCAAGATGCTACTTTGGGAATTCAGCTATTTCACGTGGAGTTGTTGAACCTTTACCTAGAATTCAAAGTCTAAAGAAGGATAGAGTGGCTGAGTCGGGAGTGTGCGAAGAAGTTTGGTGTTTGAAATGTAAGAGTCAAGGGCATGATAAAAATCATTTCCCTGTCTTCACAAATTATGTTGTAGGAGTAGGGCCGATGCCTTTGAGGCCAGAAGCTCAAGCAGGGCCAAGTACAGGGCTTGCGCTGGGGTGTGTTATCTGTCAGGTAGCTAGAAAACATGTGACAGATAATTGCCACTTGCTGCAGAAATTTGTATAGACACCGTAACAACTCTTCTCCAACTTCTACAAATCAGTAGGTCATGAGGAGTGCAATTGCCATAGTTACGATTAATGATGGAGAGAACACTTGCGTATAGAATTCAGAAAAAAAATTGAGCCTCCAAGTCATGGCATTGGGGGAGCGTGAGGAGGATATTAGTGGTGCGGACGAGGCCGGGGCAAAGGAGGACCCCCGAGAGGTCGAGGGAAAGTTAATTTCTACAATTATGGGGGAGCCAATACACTACGTGCGAGAATGTACGAAGTCCACATGCCTGTCATGCCGATACTGTACCCAGTTTGACCACGCGACAGAAGATTGCCTTGTATTAATAGCTAAGACGCGTGAAAAGGGAACGCAGCCTCAACAACCTACCAAGAACCTGTAGATGATGAAGGTCGAACCTCATGAAGAGGATCCTAATGTGAATATTGTGTTGTGTAGTGGAATGATGACTGGCAAATATAAGGGAAAGCACCCTGAACAAAGTGAATGGGTCTGCAAATCTCTAGAGAAGGAGGTCGGATTTGATCTAGAGCGCACAAAAGGAACCTTCATGGAAGCAAATAAAAGCTTCGCTGAGGCTTCTACCTCAGGAAGTCAAGATAAGTGATTTGAAGAAATGGACCCATCCATACTTACTACCTTTTTGGAGACATGTATGAAGCTTCTACGCGATAGCAAGGCTATAAAAGGATTAGAGGAGTTGATCAATAAATGTGTTGGTAATGCTCCTGAGGGACCGTGTGTGGTCAGGAAAATTGGTAATCATAAGATAAGAATAGGGCGTGAGATGAAGTTCACCACACAAATAGGAGAATATGAAATGGACCAAGTTATTCTGGATCTTGGGTCAGATGCGAATGTTTTGTTGTCTGTAACATAGCAATCTTTGTTGACAGGGCTAACAAAACAACTTTAGTAGAAAATATGAAAGAAGCAATAGCAGTAGAGAAACGTATTATTGCCCTAGAAAAGAAAAATGTGATAGAGGAACGAAAATCCAAGAAGGTTACTTTCAAGGAAGATCCCAAGAAAAAGCAATCGAAAGATCCATTTGACTTAGAAGGATTGCAAAAAGTTTTGAAGACCATGTCTAACGAAATGGTCAACATTGAGAAATAAGTGGCAGAAACTTCTTCTAAAAAACCCTACAGACCTTTTAAAAGAAACTCGCCAACTGATTCAAAGCCCCCAAATGCGATTATAAGTGCTGAATCAGAAGAAGAAGAAGAGGAAATCGCTACTGAAGAACATACCGACGAAGAACAAGTTGTAGAGTTACAAGGTATGTGGGATTTAATCCTCCCAGATGAAGAGGATCAAGAGGCATCCCCGGTTAGCACTCGAAGTAGAAATCAACTTGATCCTCCTCAACCTACTCCTAAGCCAAAGATCGCAAGCTCGATGACCAAAGATAAAGTCGCAGCCAAGAAAACGACACCTAAAGTGACTCAAACCAGCCTAGTCCAAACAGATTCATCAACTCCATCTGAAACGCTGATCATTTCAGATGAAATGGAGTATAATATCATAGAAGACATGAAAAAAACTAGGGCCAACATCACTTTTTACGAATTGAGCAAGTTAAAACACCAGCAAAAGATACTCTTGAAATAGTTACATGTTGTACCAGTTGCACCTTTGCCCACCGCTGTAATTTCTCAAGCTTCCCACGACATGGGAAGACCTCCAACTAATGTGATCAATAAAGTTGACCCAAACGACATCGCTTTAATTGGAGGAAGATCAAGATCTCATACTCCCCCACTTATTCTTACTTATGAAATTTTCAATAAAAATGTGCATAATTGCTTGGTGGATTCTGGAGCTTCATCGAATATTTTACCAAAGTCATTATGTGCAAAATTGAACGTTCAACTGCAAAAATCTGTTGTGTGCATAGTTCAGCTAGATCGATCACAAGTCGAAGTGATCGGTGAATTAAATCAGGTTACCATAAGGTTGTCATCCAATCCAAAGGTATGTCAAGTTATCGACATTTTAGTCGTTGATATTCCGGAATTTTATGGCTTAATTCTTAGCAGAGATTGGTCAGAAAAACTTCATGGATATTTTGCAACTGACTGGTCGCACATGTGGCTCCCTTACAATGGTAAACCAAATCAAATAAAAATTGAGCGAGAAAGACATCAAAAATTCATAGTAACAGAACTGGAAGGAGAGAATGAACCAATATCATACAGCAATAACATCATTGGCAACTACTCAGTAGATTCTTTCCTAGGAAATTTTAATGCTCATACTTCGCCTTACTTAGAACATTTTGTTTTATCTCAAGTAGAAAATTTCTCTCAAACAGATAGTTCTAAATGTATTAATTTTATAGATAGTCCTGTAAATAAATCTTTATTTTCGAAGTTATTTTTTGACGGTTCTAAATCTAACGAAGGAGCAGGAGCAGGATGCGTGTTAATAAGTCCAGAGGGAAATAAAACTATGCTAAACTTGTAGACTCGAATTTGATTGCACCAACAATACCGTGGAATACGAGGCTTTAGTCCAAGGGTTATACAAAGCAATCGGATTAGACGTCAAATACCTTCAAGTTTTTGGAGATTCTGAAATTGTAATCAAACAGGTACGTAACACTATACATTGTTTATCAGGTCATTTAAAACATTACCAATCTTTAGTTCAAGATCTGACTGAACACTTTATAGCATTTAATATTTCGTTAATTCCCAAACTCCAGAATGCTAGTGCAGACCTCTTGGCCAACGTAGCTTCCAATCTCATTCCTTCAGAAGATTTTAGCCCTGATCGATTTTCAATTGAATTAATTTTTAGACCCTCAATTCCTGATAACATTACCAATTGGAGGATTTTCAGTGACGATCCTGATATTGTGAGTTTCCTCACATATGAAGGATCCTACACCAATCAAATAATTGACGAAGACCAACATGACCAACAATTGCAACAAGATAGCACTAATAATGCTATACCTAAGTCAGTAATCAAGTTAGAAGACCTTTAGGATTTGAAAGATCGGTTTCAAAGATCTACCAATTCAAAACTCCAAAGTTCAACTTTGAACTACGAATTGGTAAATCTAGGAACTGATACCAAACCACAAACTATCAACCTAGGCCTTGGTCTAGCTCCTGAAGAAAAATTAGCATATATTCGTCTCTTGAGACAATACAAAAGTGTCTTTGCCTGGAATTACGATGAACTCAAAACATATGCCACCTCCATCATCCAACATACTATTCCAATGATAGACAATGAAAAACATGTCCAACAGAAGTTGAGAAAGATCCATCCCAACCTAGAAAACTAGATCAAATCTGAACTCAATAAGTTATTGAAAGCCAAAATAATTTTTCTCGTTCGAGACTCCAAATGGGTTTCCAATATGGTTCCCATCAGAAAGAAGAACGGAGACATCAGAATTTGTATTGATTTTCGAAATCTTAATAAATCCTGCCAAAAGGATAATTTTCCTTTACCTCCCATGGAACAAATAGTACAGGCAGTTACAGGATCAGAATTAATGTCATTCTTGGATGGATTCTCAGGGTACAACCAGGTGTTAGTACATCCCGATGATCAATTGAAAACCACATTCAGAACTAAATGGGGCACATACGCATATCAAAAGATGCCATTTGGTTTGATTAATGTTGGTGCCACATTTCAAAGAGCCATGGACATCACGTTCAAAGGTTTAGTTAACAAATCAGTGGTAATCTATTTGGATGATATAACTGTATATTCCAAGAAACGAAGCAATCATCTTAAAGATTTAAAACAAATCTTCCAACGTTGTCAAAGGTATGGAATTTCACTTAACCCGAAAAAAATAAATAAATAAATAAAATAAAATTAAATAAAAATTAATTAAAATTTAAAAATAAAAATTAAAATATAAAATATAAATATATAAATATAAATATAAAATATAAATATAAATATATAAATAATAATATATAATATAAATAAATAAATAAATAATATAAATATAAATAAATAAATAAATTCGCGTTAAGTGAAGGAAAACTTCTTGGATTCATAGTGTCAAAATCTGGAATTAATATTGATCCTGACAGAATCAAGGAGATTTCTGAAATACCCCTGCCTCACAACAAGAAAGCCATGCAATCTTTTCTTGGCCAGATTAACTTTGTAAAGAGATTCGTTCCAGATTTTTCAAGAATTGTATCTCCTTTACAAGCATTTTTTAAAAAGAACTCAAACTTTAAATGGGACCAAGACGAATATGAGGCATTCAATTTGATCAAACAAGCAATTGTGAACGCTCCATCTTTAGCAACTCCAAATTTTTCCGATCCTTTTATTTTATACACATTTGCCTCTGATAAATCATATGTTGTGATACTCACTCAAGCAAATCAAGAAAGGGCATAAGCCCCATTCGCTTTTTTCAGTTCAAATTTACAGGGGGCTGAGTTAAATTATTCAGATGTGGAGAAACAAGATTACGCTGCTTTCAAAGCAATTAAATATTTCAGACCATTTCTACTCAAAACCCATACGAAATTCATAGTACTGTTTCGAGCGGTAATAAATCTTTTAGTACAAAAATATGTGGGTGAGAAAAGAGCCAATTAGGTTACTGCCTTATAGGAATACGATGTAGAAATCAAACCAGCAAGTATTGTAAAAGGTCAAGGCTTTTGCAAAATGCTGGCCGGAGCATCGCTTATGTCCGAAATTCCATCTACAGAGATACAAATGTATGAGGTAAGCCTAAACGATGTTGAGTCATTATACGTTGATATCATTTATTATTTAAAGAATGGATATGCTCCTTCAAACCTCGATCATACCAAGAAAAAAGCTCTAAGGCTGAAAGCCAAACAATATCAGCTCATGAATGACGTTCTTTTTAGAATAAATTATGATTCTGTTCTCCTTAGATGTCTTGAGAAATCTGAAGCTGAAAAAAGACTTGCAAGAACTCCACCATGGACCAGCAGGCGAACACTATGTTGGAGACGCTATTGCTCATAAAATCTTACGCGCAGGCTATTACTGGCCCACATTATTCAAAGACTCTCATAATTACGTGAGGAAATGTCAAGTCTGTCAAACCGCTGCTGGGAGACAAAAGAAACCATACTTGCCACTACAACCAGTCAACGTTGAGCAGCCTTTTGATCAATGGGGATTGGACATAATAGGTGAGATCGTTCCTCACTCTTCTAAACAGCATAGATATATCCTTACAGCAACAGATTACTTTACTAAATGGGTAGAAGCAGTTCCACTCAAGACGGCTAACGCTGAACATATCATCGAATTCATAGATCAGTTCATAATCACCAGGTTTGGATTGCCTTCAGCTTTAATGTTTGATAATGCATCATATTTTTCTGGTAATGCAATGATTGAATTTGCACTCAAAAGGGGTTTCAAGCTTAAATACTGCGCCAATTACTATCCAAAGGGGAATGGATTAGCTGAATCTACAAATAAAAATTTAATCAGAATTATTAAGCGAACCATTGACCAAAATCATAAAAATTGGCACAAGTCTTTAATATATGCCTTATGGGCAGATCGAATAACGCAGAAAGCCTCTATCGAAACTTCTCCCTTTAATTTAGTTTATGGGAAAGAAGTGGTTCTTCCAAATCATTTAGCACTTCCCTCTTTAGCCTTAGTTCAATATATTGATGAAGCACCAACTTCTTCCTTACAACTAAGGCAGCTGGAAATAATTAAGTTAGAGGAACAACGAGAACAGGCCAAAATAACTCACACTCATCGTCAAGCATTAGTAAAAGCCTCTTTCGATTCAAACATGATATCCAGAAAATATTTTCAAATGGGAGATCTAGTTTTAAAATGGGACAAAGCTCATGAGGAAAAAGGGAAACATACAAAATTTCAACGAATGTGGCTTGGCCCTTTTCAAATCATAGAAGTAATAGGTCCGTCCACTTTTATGTTGCAGGATTTAACAGGAAAAAGAGATTCTTTACCTGTTAACGGACAAATCCTCAAGAAATATTTTCCATAGGAGATCTTTCTTCTAGTTTGTAGATTAGTTTTTATTTCCATAATAAAACCGGTTGTAAATGGTTACATTTAGAACTCACAAAAAAGACACAAATCCTCTTTTAGATTTTGTTTTTTCACTTGTATGAATAGAATTCTTTTAGAAAATTGATCGTTATTATTGAAAGATACAGCTAAAGAGTCTAGACGTAGAAAGGATACTAGTTTCAACTTTGTAAATTTTGATAAAAAAAAGACCTTTAGTGGGAAATTGTTTTATATCAGTCTAATGAAAGGTATCAATAACAAAATGAAGATTCTCTATAGAAAAGCTCTATTACATAGCAATTTGTCACCGTCCCTGCTACCCCTCCCCCGTATCTTGGAGGACTCATTACGGGACCTATGAGAAGTGACATGGCCTACAAACACTTGCATTGCATTCCTCAGAACATGAACTTTGTTTGCCCTGAAGACATCTCCTGCTGAAAAAACCTAAAAATAGCTCTTTTTCCATTGGCGCAGTCCCATAGTTCAGCCCTCGCGCCAAGGGGGAAAATCCTCCAAAGAGGGCGCGCCAATTGGCACTCTGTCATAGAGTCGCACCCGGCCAACCATATTCAGAGGTATTTTTTAACAAATAAATGGCGGAAGTTTCGTCCTAAAAAATTCCTGGACTGCTATCTATCTTGAGTTGGGTGGTTCTGCTATGGATTTCCATAGAGAGGAAGTGGTTTTCCACCTCTCATGGAAGCTTCCTTGATGATATGGCCAATCCCATGATTATTGGTTATGATCCCAACTCCCCTTCCTCCATCTATAAAAGCTTGCCCATTTCCTTTGCAAGCTATTTTTTTGAGTTCCAGAGTTTCACAATTCCCAAATTCCCAAGAGCTTCATGTTGCAAGAGCCTTCTTGATTCCCTTAAGGCCAAATCCAAGCAAGGAGACTATTGTCCAAGATCCAAAGAGAGAGGCTTGTCCTTATTCCCGATAGGCTTTGCGAGACATGTGCTGTTGATTACCCGCCAAAGGAGAATCCAGCGTCAGAACATTGGTTGTACTCCCCTTTGATTGATTATTAATGAACGACTATTGGTTATGGTTCCACTCTTGTTATTATTTATGATGATGATGAGTTATGTCTTTTCTGACTGACATATAGTTGCGTATACTGGATTTTATGCTTGTGTTTGTGTTGTTTCTTATATATGCAGGTGTCCATTCACGGAAATCGTGAGGACTGTGATCTGCCAGAGCAAAGGAACGGGAGCACCACCTCTCCTACAAACAATAGCGTTGGAATCCAGGTAGGCCTTCATCACTCGTCTGTTTATTTGCAATTAGGAACTTGCGTTATAGCGTTTGATGATTGTTGCTAGACCCGGTCTGGGCTAGTAGGGATCGCCTCTGTCCACAGAGGGGATTTATCTCTTCAACAATTTGGCGACTCCGCTGGGGAGCTTGTCTTGCCTTTTTGGTTGTTTCTTGATTTTTTGCTTGCTTGGTCAGCCTTTTGGGTTGGGTTCTTTTGTTGTTTTTGCTTCTTGGTTTACCTGGTTATCGTTGGCCTGGTTTTGGATTGCTTATTTTTCCTTTTGGCACAGCAAACTTGACTAGCACGCTTTTTTGCGTAACAGTCGCGCCAATTGGCGCAAGTTGTCAATATATCACTCGCGCCAATCCTTAAAAAGGCCCTAGTTTTAGCCTGACAGTCGCTCCAGGCCTAGGAACTGCTAAAGTTTGCTTGATTTTAAGCCTTCTGAGCTTGGTATTTGTTTTGGATACATTTTCTCGACTGCTTGAGTGTGTTGGAGTCCTGTTTGACTGGTTTTAACCTTCATCCTTTGGTTGTTTACCATTTTCTATCGATTCCACGTTTTTAGCCCTAGGGCATCTAGTGGCTTTGTGTGTCGAGCCTTCCTTAGGAGTTTTTGGTCTTTTATTGGTCCAGCCGACTTTCTGATTGCTCCCTTGCACTCGTTTAGTGGTTGTTAATCATTTCATTGCGTCGTTTGAGTGACCTACCTCTTTTTCACTTGAATTCCGCCTTGTTTCGCTTTGGGCCTAGATTACACGGCGCATTTGTGTCTTTGGGATTTTTCTCGATTTTGAAGGACTGCTTTGTCAATTTAGGGATCTGATTGTGCTTGCATTGAGTGAAATTTGCTTGTTTTTGCTCTCTTATTATCATTTCTCAAAGTTTGTTTAGTGCATCTTGCCCTTAACATTGAAAAAAAATCTCTTTTGCTTTTCATTAGTTAATGTGAATTAGAGCTTTTCGTTATTATTAGTGATTAGTGACTTTAAAGAAAAGCTTTTGATTTCCATTAGCTGCATTAGAGATATTGTTGGTTGTTTTATGATCATTTTGTTTGTGTGAAAGCTCTCAACTCTCTTATAGTTAGCATTCATCGAATAAAAAATGATATATTGTGGCATATAGCTTGCATTTAGGAGATTTTGAGATACTACATTTGTTAGGGCCTGGAAACTGAAACGTAATTGAAGATAAACGTTAAAAACTACTCAATTTACACTAAGGCAGCATTGGAATTTAATGAAACATATTTAGAGGTCTAGGCTAGAGACGTGCTCCGACGTCGTTAAACCTAGTCACTTTTGTTTCCACTCAAGGTTGGGTGATTCCTCCTTCTTTGACTCAATAGTGGTCTAGTACGGAATTGTGCTCCCATGTACCGTTGAGTATATGGGGAGACCCCACTGGGTTATCATCCTTTATCCATAGGAAGCCAAGTCTGTCGCCCTATACCCGTGATACACCGAACACAGCATTCAGGGAGATTTCCTGCACGTACGGAAAGTCCTTGGTTGATTTCTCTTTCATTTCTAAAACCAAGGTGTATATTGCAGTTCACGGTTATTTGGTACACCCTCTTTGCCTAGTATCCTTGAGCAGTCATTTGATCTTTTCTGACTCCCTAAATTTGAAAGGATCACCAAGCGCTTGTTCTTTCATGCTTGTTTCAAATCTGAAAGTGATAGAGTCACCTTTTATCCATTTCTTGACTCTTAAAACATGAAACTGTGAAGTTTCTTAATTTCAATGTGGTAAAAATTAAATCACCCGCGATCACATGCCCTGTTAGATTCTGCTTGTGTGTCTTGACTCTTTTTTAGCCCCGTGTGCAATTTTTAGTTTTTGATGGCAACTTTTCCAGAGTTCACCAACCCAGGAATCCCCTCTGACGGGAATCCTAGTCATTTTCCTTCTTTTGGGAATGTTGGTGCTCCTTACATGGTAACGTTGTCCCTTCCTGGGTTAACTGTTGGGTTGCCTGTTTGGTTGTTCTCAACCTCTGTGGTCCCTAATGCCTCAACTACTGGTCAATCAGTTCCTCCACCCGAACAACATCATGTTGATTCTAAGGTGGACCTCTCCCCTTCTTCGCTTGTTTTTACGTCCTCATCTTCTACTTCGCCTGGTGAAAGTATGGATTCAAGTAACCAAGTGACTAAGAAGAATAAGAAGAAGATGAAGAAGAAGAAGTCTAATCAGCACGAGGCCACCTGTGTAGCTACTACTCCGAGTACATCTTAGGTCAGACCATCTTCTGCTCCTCGGAAGGTCAAGTTTCCTTGTAAATTGTGCAAGTGTGACCATCTTCTTCGTGATTGTCCTGGCATTCCTAGGATCTTAGAAGTATGGTCTCACGATCCAGCTCATCCCTCATCGTCCTCTGAATCTCATGGCGGTGCCACCCTATCAACTGGAAACGGTAAGAAGAAAGGGAAGATTTGATTCCCCTGTAGGCTATGTGAAGGCAACCATCCCCTTCACCTTTGTCCACTCATGGATAAAGCTTCCGCTGTTTCGGAAATTCTTGCAGCGCCTTCACCCCAACTTCCCGTTGGTTATCAAAGGCTCTCTTTAGACCCTCTCCCTGTCGACAACGAGATTGACTTAGATTCTTCTCTTGTCCACCCTCCTCCTTCCGAGCCTGGCTGTGCCAAGCCGGTTTCGGACCCACCATTGGTTGGAGAAAGTGTCGACTTGCGTTCAACACCTGTCGCTCACTCTGCCTCGGAAGAGCATCATGCTCATGTTCTTCTCGTCTCATCAGCTTCTCCTGAGTCCAAAAATGACCCTCCTATCCCAGCTGATCTCGAGAGTCCTTCTTCGATTCCTATAGAGCAGGGGGGCAATCATACAATTCCCCCATTGAGTAGTTCAGTCGTTTCCTTCAACTGGAGTCATTTGACCGCCTTCCGCCTTCCATCCCATGTGCCTTTCCAGATTACAGTACATGCCTATGATAAGGCAGTACCTGGCACTGTCTTGGATGAGGGTGCATCTGTCAGTCTTATGCCTTCCACTACTTGGCAAGCTTTGGGCTCCCCACAGCTTGTGTCGGTCACACAGAATCTGTTAGCGTTTAACGGAGGGACTAGTCAACCGTTGGGGATCCTCTCGTAGTTACCTATTACTTTGGGTGGTAAAACTGTCCATCTAGACGTGATGGTAGTTCCAGGCCCCTTGGATTTTAATCTGTTGTTGGGGCGTGATTATACCTATGCCATGGGGGCACTCGTATCCTCCCTCTTTCGCGTAATGTGCTTTCCACATGACGGACGGATAGTGACCATTGATCAGCTTTTGTTTTCTGGTCCTACTGTGGCAGCTGACCCGCCATCATCCCCTCCTGGTTTTTATCCATCGGTTGTATCTACCCCACCGCAGGTCAACTACGTGGCTACTTATCCCGTACCTGTATCCAGTGATGATGCCGTCATGCATAGTGTCCTGGGGGCATTGGGTCCTGACTTCCAAGATGTTGTCCTTCCACCGAGAGTGGCACTCTTGGAAGCAACGACTTCCTGTTCTTTATGATGAAGTTCGTGCGGAGCATAGTTCGCTTTCCTATGTCAAGCTCCTTAAAAAATGAAACTGGGTCTGGTCGAGCATAGTTCCTGATCTTGTGTCAAGCTCGTTAAAAAATGAAACAAGGGTTATGAGGATAGTTTTTTTACTATGTCAACCTCATTAAAAAATGAAACAACTTCGTTTCCAAATTGAGTTTTTTGATTAACATCTCATAAAATACAAGTCGAGTCTTTCCAAGATCTCGAAAGTGAACCTTCATTCCATCCACTTTGTTGAATGCAATGAAGCTTGGGGGGCATGTACCTCATTTTGTGTCATTATGTTGGGGGCATGCGAACTTATAACAAGCATAGTTTTTTGTTTCAAGCTTGTGTAAACATCAAACCGAATCCAAGCTAAGTTCTCCATGGTTCAAGCTTGTGTAAAAATGAACCCATACCCAATGTACATCTCGTGATTGCCATTTTTATCCACTCAATTATGCTAGATGAGCCTTGGTTGTTTCATTCCATTGCCACCATCTCTTTGGCCAATCATATGCTTTCACTCGGTTGTTTTTTCCTTTCCTGAGGAACCGCAACAATGAGTGGTTTTACTAGCCAGCCTCTTGACCATTACATGTGTTGAGCAGTTCCACCATTGTCGGAACCAGTTGCTACCCTTTATACCACTCGTTCCTCTAGGACGAGTCACCTTTAAGCTCTTTTTTGACTCGTAAAATATGAAAAGATTGCCGAGTATTTTTTCCCTTTTCGACTCGTTAAAGAGAATAAAAATGGAGGTCTTCTTTCAGCTCTTTTCTGACCATTTAAAGATGAAAATCTTGCCGAGTTATTCCTCTTGACTCGTTAAACGTAAATAAGAGGTGGTTGCCTTTAAGCTCTTTTCTAACCGTGTAAAGACGAAAAGATCATCGGGCCCTTGTCATTTCAGGCTCGTTAACGTTTACGAAACGACATGATTTCAGTCGCTTTTTTACTTTTTCAGGTCGAAGTCATTAATCATGAAAAGTACTCCTCGATCGTAATGGTTGGGCGGTTCTTTTGAGTATTGTTTTATACATTTTCGGGATCAAGAGACACAACTTTACGAAAAAGGACCCCCTTGGAGTTTACTTTTCTACCGTCTTTTTAGACTCTCTAAACATGAAAAGACGTTGAGTTCTTCCTTTGTCATACTCGTTAAAACTTGATGACATTGGATTCCGTCGAAATGACGTTTTACAAGCATATGCTATCCCCTTCAAGCTTGTTAATAAAAATAATTGGGGTACTCACCAGGAATGGTGGGGAAAATGGAACCAGAATCATTGTCGTGTCAGCAGTATGTCGCTCTTGAACATGGCACTTGTCTGCATTCGTGTCAGGGTGGGGACATCTCATCTCATTTTTCACTTGCCTCCGTGGGTTTGGGTGATCCTATTTGACCTCTCATTTTCTCTTTGCCTTGTCACCATGACCTCTAATCGATTGATGTCAAATACTGCCAAGTCCACTGTCGTGCGACTGATATGTTCAAGAGAAGTTGACCTCTGCAAAATATCAACCTCCCTCTGATAACTCATATAATCCTGATTCACAAAAAGATTATCTTCCTCTGTCTCGCGTCGATGATGTGGGAAATACTATGGCCCACCTTCAGTCAAGGTCACTTCCTGTCGACTTCAGCTCATTATCCAGGAAGCTGATCTAGAGACTCCCTTCTGGTGCCTTGGAGCCTGCATGCCTCAATGGCAGGTTCTTCACATTCGACGCGAGGTTTTCATCATTGGTCTCCGATCAAATGATTCTATGGGTGTTCGATGCCGGCTCACTGATTCACACATCGTAGATTGTACCTGTAGTACCTTGAGGGCCATTGTCATTATTGGTGGTACGTCTCACGTCTGTTAACAGCTTTCACCATTGGCTGGTAATCAGACGATGTTCCTGCATGTTCGACTTCGACTCCTATATTCGCATGCTTGAACTTGTACTTTGTTCGGATCGATATGGAGCGCAAGACCCTGGATTTTGTCTATTGAGATCCAGGCTGCGATTTTGTGGATTATTATGATTATTACATGACTTATTCACTAGATGGCTGCAACCATGCCTGAGTCTATTTATTGATCCTCATTGGATGGCTACGCCCATACCTTGGATCTAGATTATTGTGTATTCTGCTATGGATGGATGTGCCCATACCACATATATTATGTATTTGAGATATCAGTTTTACTTCTCCACGCAGGTTTTTCGGTGGCAGTGTTTTCGGTTGGACATGTTCTCATAAAGCATTTCATCCCTCTCTCTCTCTCGCGCCTCATGCTTTAGGGGGCATCTGTTACACAGCAATTTGTCACCATCCCTGCTACCCCTCCCCCATATCTTGGAGGACTCATTCCGGGACCTATGAGAAGTGACATGGCCTACAAACACTTGCATTGCATTCCTCTGAACATGAGCTTTGTTTGCCCTGAAGACATATCTTGCTGAAAAACCCCAAAAATAGCTCTTTTTCCATTGGCACGGTCCCATAGTTTAGCCCTCGCGCCAAGGGGGCAAATCCTCCAAAGAGGGCGCGCCAATTAGCGCTCTGTCATAGAGTCGCACCCACGCCAACCATATTCAAAGGTATTTTTTAACAAATAAATGGCAGAAGTTTCATCCTAACAAATTCCTGGACTGCTATCTATCTTGAGTTGGGTGGTTCGTCTACGGATTTCCATAGAGAGGAAGTGGTTTGCCACCTCTCATGGAAGCTTCATTGATGATATGGCCAATCCCATGATTATTGGTTATGATCCCAAATCCCCTTCCTCCATCTATAAAAGCTTGCCCATTTCCTTTGCAAGCTAGTTTTTTGAGTTCCAGAGTTTCAGAATTCCCAAATTCCCAAGAGCTTCATGCTGCAAAAGCCTTCTTGATTCCTTTAAGGCCAAATCCAAGCAAGGAGACTATTGTCCAAGATCCAAAGAGAGAGGCTTGTCCTTATTTCTGACAGGCTTTGCGAGACATGTGCTGCTGACTACCCGCCAAAGGAGAATCCAGCGTCAGAACATTGGTTATACTCCCCTTTGATTGATTATTAATGAACGACTATTGGTTATGGTTCCACTCTTGTTATTATTTATGATGATGATGAGTTATGTCTTTTCTGACTGACATATAGTTGCGTATACTGGATTTTATGCTTGCGTTTGTGTTGTTTCTTGTATGTACAGGTGTCCATTCACAGAGATCGTGAGGATTGTGATCTGTCAGAGCAAAGGAATGGGAGCACCACCTCTCCTACAAACAATAGCGTTGGAATCCAGGTAGGCCTTCATCTCCGGTCTATTTATTTGCAATTATGAACTTGCACTATAGCTTTTGATGATTGTTGCTAGACCCAGTCTGGGCTAGTAGGGATCGCCTCTATCCGCAGAGGGGATTTACCTCTTCAACAAGATCTTTCCAAAAACTCTACCATTGTCGTCTAGAGCTATCTTAAGGAAACAATGACTTCCTCCCCACCTAGGAAACTACAACACTCAAAGAATGATCCAATGATACACTTTAACTTAAAGAGTAAGAGGTCTCATCACAAGCCGGCTTATCATGATCATAGATATTATAGCTTGCTGACTTTTCCAATACTGCATACCACAACAGCGTAATGACTCAAGATTGTTGCAATCCAAAGACAAGGGGTCTCATCACGAGCCACCTTGTTCAGCAAAGTTATAAATCAAGTGAATGACTGTGTCATAAATTGGCTATCAAACCAAGACATTGTTCTTTAAGGGTAAAAAAGAAAATGAAAGCAAAAAGTGTGGATATGGATTTCTCTTTGAAAATTGTATATTTCTCTAAGTAGGATACAGGATCATTGCTGGGTAACAGGTAACCCTGTCGGGGCTATGAACGCCTGCTGGCAGCAGAGGCTCTACCTACAACAAATGATCATATTCAAAATTGATTTACAGAGAAGACTTTATTTTTATCTTTATAAACCAAGTAATAACTGATGTAGATACCAGGACTAGCATGAGGGAGTAAATAATCAAAGTTGAAAATGGAAGAGACAAAATATCATTGATAGGCAAAAGCATAATGTACTTTGTCTTTCTATAATAAAGCTCAACTTTTCTAGAAAATTTTATGTTTTGGAAGTTTAGAAAATTCAAAAGAAAAGCAGAGATAACTGGTTCTTCCAAGTGAATCGCCAATTGTTTTGGCCAGCAACAACCCCCCTTCTTATTTAGTATTATTACTAATACTAAATAAGTGGGGGCCCTTAGTCAAAAAAATTAAAAAATGAATTAGTGCTTGTATTTCCTTTTTAATAAACTTACCATCATAAACTTAGGAGTTTCATGATAAGGTAAGATAAAATCGCTCCTTAAGAAATATCGCATCGCAAAAGGAATAATAGGATACTCCCTTACAAGCCGAATTCTAAGATTGCGAGATCGTGATGCGAGACTACATACTGAAAAATATATATCGTATCGCATGCATCAAATACCGCTCACGCTAAAAAACCCCAAATCGCCGATATGCAACAGCAAATATCGCGAAATCGCATTTCGCAGAAATCACATTAACAAAATTGTCACATACAGTAATCTGCGATATTGCGATAAAGCGGCAGGGTGATATTGCGACAAAGTGGCGGAATGGTATCATGAAAATGCGATACAACGATCTGCGATATTGCAAAGCAAATTGCAAAATCGCTTCATCGCTTATCTTTCCAACTCATTATCCGAGAAAACTTTTTCCATGAACCGAGACCTGGTTATGCGCTTTAATGCTAATTAATGAGTTAGTTGCCAGTTGTTAATGAAATATGGTTTTGTGCTTATCAAAGAGCCAGTTCACGTAAGGTGGTATAATTTTTGTGTCTTCGGCATTTAAAAGCTCTCCCATCACCTTTCCTTATCATTACTCTCACCTCACTTGTAAACTGTAGGAACGAACAACAAAGAACTATACAAAGAAGTACACAGGATATCATGGGGAAGAAAGGCAAAGCTCCGAGCTCTGAAGACAAAGAAATGACACCCTTGTATACAGACACCACCTGTAATAGAGACGATGGTATTACTACTTGGGAAGGCATGTATAATCTACTTGAAGAAGAGAATCCCAAGGTGATGGAGGTTACAGCTTCTGCAGGTTCACAGGGGTCTTCCGAAGCATCAGTTGCAGATTTAGCTTGTTCATTCTTGCACCGGATAGTGGCAAGGCCCAAAATTCTCCCCTACACAGATATGATTAAATGGGTACTGGACAGCACAGACATAAAAAACAGACAATTTAAAACTCAGGGTCAAGAACTTACGGAATTATTATTTTCACAAAATTTGAGTTCTACATCCACTAAAAGAAAACGCACAAGAGGCGAAAATCGCACCAAGGAAGCCCAGATCAAGAAACGGAGTCAGTTTCTGATGCGCAATTAGCGCCATCGCTGGGTAAAACTTCTTGAAATGGAAAGCCTCTAATTGTTTAGTTACCTGTAAGCCTAGAAATTCAGAAAAAGAACACTAGAGGTAAAATTGTAAAACTTGAATCCTAAAACCAGTAGAAATTGTCCGAAATATCTTCAAAATAGTATGTATATATGTACAGCAATTGCAGATAGACTGGAGACAGAAGGCTCAAGAAAAGGAAGAATCAATCAAAAGATTAACTAAGTTGAATTGGGATTCTTACTGGGCGTATTTGGTAAAACCACACAGCCAGTGTATGACTCTCAAATGCATCATCAATTCTGTCGAAAAGATGGCGCCAGCTCTTGCTGATTCCATTTTCGCAGGACAGTTGAAGTCTGAAGTCAGCGAGCTGACCCTACTCAAGCAAATGTTGAATGCTTGCTATTTCAAGGATTAGATACAGAAATAGTTAGTTGTTAAGTTTAGATTCAATATTAGTATTAATTTTGCTTAACTTTTGCTTAGAAAAAGGACGGTCATTTAAAACCGTATCCTACATTTTTGTAATAAGTTATTTTTAGATTTAGTTAATAGTATTTAAACCCTTCTCATGCATTTAGAGAAGGGTCCAGAAATTTATCAAAAACTTGTCCTCGGAACACGCACTTTTGCACCCTCAAAGGAGGTTTTGATAAATGAATGGAACAGGATTTATTGATATCTGCATTTAATATCTGCTACTGATGTTGCACTTCTGTACTCTTAGTAGATGTTGGATTAAGAAGAGATAAATCATTATCACTTGAAGCTCATGAGTAGAACTTGTAATAAATGGTACTTTTATCTCTTAACTATTTATGCCTCTGTGTTAAAGTGATATTCATGTTTAGTTGTTTATATATTAACGCGTGAATGTCTAAGTTATCATTTGGCACTTTTGTACGGTGATAGCTATTTATTTATGCTTAATGTATGAGTAGCTTATTATGCGATATGTTTTTCACAATTGTTTCGTCTAACTTCTTATACGAAGTGGTTTATCTATATTGAATTCTTTTCTCATAATAGTTGAATGATCTTTATTACCGATTGTTATCTGAAATCTTTTTAGATCGCATAACGGAAGGATTACACCCCGGGTTAGTGTAGACTTAGATATTTCTGTTTATTAGAATACAATTGCATGTCATTAGATTAGAGTTAGAATTAGAGTATCTCACTTAGGAACTTTTAGAAAGGAAATATAAATTCTTCACAAACACACACATAAATTGGGAAATTGGTCCCATATCCCCAGTCAGACCCACTATATCAAACGGAAAAGGAGCTGCCAACCAAGGTCCGGACCAGGTGGGTATCCCCCTTGTTGTAGACTCAATTTTCGGGGCTTCAACAGTACTATGTATCGTTTATACAAGACTTCTCAAGGAATACATGGATATATTTCCTTAAGAAAAAATCTAAAGTCTTTGACAGGTTTAAAGAATTTAAGGCTCTGGTGGAAAACCAGACAGAGAAGAAGATAAAGGTGTTGACGTCAGATAACAGTGGAGAGTATTGCAATAAGAAATTTGAAGAATTATGTAAGAAGTGTGGTATAGCACGGTAGCAGACTACTCCATACACACTTGAGCAAAATGGAGTTGTAGAAAGAATGAACAAGACGTTAATGGAAAGGGCAAGAAGCATGCTCAGTGGTGTCGGGTTAGGACAAGAATTCTGGGAAGAGGCGGTTGAGACAACATGTTACCTGGTCAACAGATCACCTTCATCAGTGTTGGAGGATAAGACTCCACAAGAGGTATGGACTGGTAAGAAACCCTCCCCTTCTCATCTGAGGGTATTTAGATGTGATGCATATGTACATGTTCCAAAAGAAAAAAGAACCAAGTTGGATAGTAAATCTGAAAAGTGCATCTTTATTGGGTATAATGATGGTTTAAAGGTTTATAAGCTTTGGAACCCAGTAATAAGGAAGGTTGTGTACAACCTAGATGTGGTGTTCATAGAGGTGAAAGATGTTATTAAATATTAAGTCCAACCAAAGGAACCAGAGAAGATAGAGTTTGAGCTTAAGGAGGAAGAATCAAAATCTACAGTAGAGGAGGAATCAAAAGATGAAGAGCCACAAACTCTGGGTGTGAGAAGATCAATTCGAGAAAGAAGGCAGCCAGAAAGGTATAGTCCATTTGCTTTCTGTTCAAATTTTGCTTTATCTATTACTGATGATGATCATAGAACTATGAAGGAAGCAGTAGATTTAGAGGATGGCAAGCTCTGGAAAGAGGCCATGGTTGATGAAATGGCATCTTTGCATAAAAATGAGGCTTGGGATCTGGTGGAGTTGTCGGCTGCAAGGAAACCCATTGGTACCAAATGGGTGTTCAAGAAGAAGACAAATGTAGAAGGAAAGGTGGAGAAATACAAAGTTCGGTTGGTAGCAAAAGGTTATCCCCAGGTGTTAGGAATTGATTTTGGTGATATTTTTTCTCCTGTTGCCAAGGTAGCTTCTATTAGACTACTTTTATTTGTTGTTATTGCTTTTGATTTTGAGGTAGAACATATGGATGTGAAGACAACATTTCTTCACATGGATCTGGAAGAGCAGATCTACATGAAGCAACCTGAAGTTTCTACGGTGAAGGGTAAGAAAGAGTTGGTATGCAAGTTAAAGAAGTCTCTGTATGGGTTAAAACACTCACCAAGGATGTGGTATCAGAAATTTGATACATTTATACGGGAACTTGGCTTCACCAGAAGCAAAGCATATCACTGTATGTATTTTAAATTAATTAGTGACCGTGTTATTTATCTGGTATTGTATGTGGATGATATGTTGCTGGTTGGAAATGACAAAGAAATTATCCAGGATTTAAGACCCAATTGTCCTCCAAATTCGACATGAAAGATCTTGGTGCTGCAAACTATATTTTGGGCATGGAAATTAAAAGAGATTGAGCAAAGAGGAAGCTCTAGTTAAACCAGAGGAAATATGTCGAGACAATACTATAGAGGTTTAATATGCAAGATAGTAAACCGGTGAAGGTTCCTATTCTTGTAGGTGTGAAGTTATCTGCTGAACATTGTCCCAAGACACAGGAAGAGGAAGAGGACATGTCCCATGTTCCATATGCCAGTGCAGTTGATAACCTGATGTATGCGATGGTTTGTACTAGACCAGACATTGCACATGCAGTGGGAGTATTGAGCAGGTTTATGTCAAAACCAAGGAAGGAGCATTGGACAACAGTAAAGCAGGTTTTCAGGTATTTGTGTGGCAATAGTGATTATGGTTTGTGCTACCAAGGAAGACTAGGATTGGACAGAGTGTTGGATATTCGTGGCTTTTTTGATGCAGACTGGGTTGGAGATCTGGATCAGAGAAGATCTACAAGTGGGTATGTGTTTAACCTATTTGGAGGTGCAGTCAGTTGGATGAGTAAGAAACAATCTGTAGTGGCACTATCAACTACAGAGGCAGAATACATGGCAGCCACTCATGCAAGCAAGGAAGCAGTTTGGTTGCAGAGATTGTGTTCAAGTATGGGTTAGTACAGGGAGCTATAAGGATAGATTGTGATAGCCAAAGTGTAATTTTCTTGGCAAACAAAGAACCCTGCTTATCATTCAAAGACAAAGCACATTGATGTTCAGTATCACTTTGTGAGGGATATGATAGAAGACAAAAAGGTGTTGCTGGTAAAGGTGGACACTTTGAAGAATACTGCAGATGCATTGACAAAAATCTGTGAGCTCTGAGAAGTTCTCTTGGTGTAGAGAAACAATGGGCATTGTAGAGCTGGATAAATGACTAAGCTCTCCTGTGGCCCCTTGTGGAAAGAAAACAACAATTGGTAGAATGTTGGGTTGTGTTATATTCTTTCCACAACTAGCCTACGTAGGTAACCGGAGGGTTAGAGGGGGGGTGGAGCCCCCTCCTTTGTTGCGTTAATTACGCAATGGGGGGTTCACAAGGGGGTCGACAATCCCCCCTTGTCGAGGGGGTTTGACGGGGGTGGGTAGCCCCCTCTACGAGGTATAGGGTAGCACCCCGGGAAAAACTTTTTTTGGAGCCTATATTAGGTTAGGCAGACCTACCTATGGTTTTGTGCATGGTTTTCGCACATGGTTTTGGACGCGATGGTTTTCGGTCCATGGTATTGGATGCTTCAGCATGTATAAATATGTATTGTAACATTGAAAGGAACATAATGAAAAATCAATCTGGTAGTCCCGGTTTTGGGATCCAGGGGAAAACCTCTGTGTATATGTGTTTTATGTGTTATGCTCTCGCATTGTTTATTTTCTGTGTTTTAGAATTCGTATGCAGGTAATTTCTATACGGGGTTAAAATCTACATTGCTGGTAAGTGCCAACAATGCCAAGAAGTTTATCAGTTCTAGCAAGAAATATGTTTTGTTATTTTTAGGAGACAATCAACGTATAGAAGAGTAAATGGGGGCCAAGTCATCACTAGAGGGGTGTACTAAGGAACAAAGACAATAACTAGAAGAATTATTACAGGCATATAGGGGTGTGTTCTAGGAGCCTAAAGGGCTAAAACCCAAGAGGTAAATGGAACATGAGATCCAACTGTTGCCAGACTCTTTACTACCAAACATTGGACTATATAGGCATTTCCATATAAAAGTAAATGAGGCAAAGAAGCAGTTGTAGTAGTTGCTGGAATAGGGTGCCATTAGACCATGTAGCTCACCATGTGGTTCAACTATCACATTGTGCTACAAAAGCTTGGGACTTGGGAAATGTGTATTGATTATAGGGCCTTAAATAAAATTACGCTCAAGAATAGATACTCTTTTCCTAGGATTGATGGTTTGTTGGACTAGTTGTAGCAAGCAAGATACTTCACTGAGATGGAATTTAGGTCAAGGTGTCACTAGGTTCAATTCAAAAAATGAGACACTTGGAAGACAAACTTCAAAACCATACAAGGTTTGTATGAGTGGTTAGTTGTGTCTTTTGGCCTATGCAATGCACCAACTATGCTCATCATAACCAGAGATAACCAGATCATTTCCTCCTCTATTTATTTCCTCTCCGCTGCTCTTCTTTCATCATCATTCTCTCATCCTGAAGATGGATCCCACTTGGGATTCGAAACGTCGGTTCAAAATTGATAAAACTGTGGATTCTCCGGTCATTCATTCAAAAGATTCAAGCCACAGAAACCTGAAATCCATAACTATGCTCATGTTATTATTTTTTTTTGGATGATAAACTAGTATAAAATGCTACTTGGGGGGAGTATATCTCACATTTGATGTAGGTCATAGAGACATTGAAGAAGCATTGGTTGCTGGAAAATCTCAAGAAATGTGAGTTTGCACAACAATATTTCGTGTATTTAGGATATGTGATAGGTGGAGGAGAGCTAAAGACAAATATTTACAATATGGAGGCCATCATGAAGTGGTCGATACCTACCAATGTTTTTGAGGTCGTGAGTTTCTTTTGGGCAACACAATACTTGAGGAATTTCATAGTATCATTTTAGTAATAGTAGCAACACTCCACGCAATCACAATGACTGAAAAGATTTTCCAATAGGGAAAGGGTTAGCAAAAGGCCTTCTAGGAGTTAAAGAACAAAATCAATCAACCATTGATCCTTGCATTACCAAACTTCCATCAGTCCTTTGAAATGGAGACATGTGCAAGTGGGTATGCTATGGGAGAAATCTTGATGCAAGGGGGAAGTCTTGTGTGCTACCATTCTTGAGTGTTTCACGGGGTGCTTCTCAATTACCCCACTTACAACAAGGAGCTCTATGCTCTGGTGCAAGATGTGAAAAAGTGGAAATATTATTTGACTGGAAAGGAGATAGTAATCTAATCCACACAGGCCACCAGTCTAGATATTCTTTGTAGATTCAAACTGCTAATTGTAATATGCTAAAACAATAGACTTGAATCTACTCTACTCATCAACGGAAACAACTAAACGATCGTGAAATCACGAAGCATACAAGAGAAATAATTCAATCAACACATTACACAATGATTTCCTAGGGAAAAACACAAATAAAGATCCCTACTATCTCTATATTGCATTAGTCAGAAAATATGAGAATATTACAATCCTTTACTCAAGCCCGAGCAACCTTTGCACTATCTCTATCTATCTCAGAACTTCCTAGACAAGCCCATGCCAATACTTAACCAATTTTCTGCTTGCCCAAGTCCCTATTTCCTTGCGTTGTTTCCTTAGGAATTAGCCCCCTATTAATCAGGGATATTTCTCAACTAGAATTGCACAATCCTCGTAGGCCTTCCTCTGACTGCATGCACCACGTGTACAATTCAAATGATTATATAACTGATAGTACATTGTCCCTAAACTCCAATATCAACTTGGTAACTCTCAAAGATGACATGCATGAGTTATTTATGAGTGAATCATTAGTTTACTGGTTGATCACTGCAGGTAGAACAACACTACCCTACATGCAACGCCACACTACTAGACCTCCCACTAGTTCCTCCAATAGTTGGAACTAGTTTAACTAACTTTAACTTAGTTAAAATGAATTAATTAATTACAACTCAAAATAAACTCAACCAGGGCTCCTATAATGTAGGAGACACTCTACATGACTCAAGTTACACCCTCAACTCGAATTAACTGAGCCAACTAAGTAAAATTAACTTAGTTAACTAATACAAGTTGTCATGAGATGTTGAATTACAATTTTATTCCCAATTTAATTCAAGGAGAAAATTAAATTAGGATTTTCTTGATGCTATTTTCAACACTCCCTCTCAACAAGAAAGTGATTCACATCTATCCCAATCCAGTACCTTTGGAATGTTTTGCATGCAACTCTTGTCATTATTGTTGTTGCTACTGCAACATCTGTAACAAAAAAAAGCATCCAAACAAAATAAACTGAATCAACTGTGTCTGCAACTGTCTACTAGGAAAAATTGTGTTGTTGCTAACTTTGTTACTGAGCCTCCTGCTCTGCTGTCAACACTGCTTTGCACTCCTTAGTATTTGAATGACATTGATCCTCCTACTACTGAATACCATGGGACCCTGTAGCAAGGTAATGGGTGCATAAGACAAAAAAAACACCTCAATGGATCATGTTAGTGTCAGTCTTTCCAGCCTTCCTCCAGTGATCAAATATGCTCTTACAAAGTGGTTTCAGAGTGTTAAGGTCAAACTTTTGTCATTTCAAAGAGTTTTTCAAGCAAAATTTTGGTCCACTAGGCATTAGGTTC
>APFE030390956.1:74030-113467 GCA_000404065.3 Pinus taeda | reverse complement strand
AGAAGCCCCCTATCCCCTTCATTTCGCTTCATTTCGACCAAAACCCTTGTTCCACACATCGGGATAAGTTTCACTAAAATGATGTTTCTGAGAAATCAAAGATGATTTTTTCAAACCCGGGAGAGGTTTTTGTCCATAACATGCCAAGGAAGAAAAACCTCCTTCACTTTTTGCACAGGTGTCATGGTTTTAAAGAAATGTCAAAAATACCGGTGAGAACGAAGGTGCTCCAAAGACGGTTGGCCAAAGCACAAAAACGAAGGAAAACGCCCGATCCACTCCAAATTTTGGCCAAAGCCTCTTTTAATGAGCATGGTACTTGATTGGGGACTCCCAGCCCAAATTTCAAGAAATTTGGAGGAAATTTTGTCATTTGTGAATTTTTTGTGCAATTTACATGTTTTTGCTCATTAACGCGTCTCACCCCCGGTGAGACGCGTCGTCCCGGCAACTCCATTTGACAAAAACCCAGCATTTCCAGATTTTTCATGCAAAGTTACATATTCACATGGATGGACTTGAGATTTTGTCATGTTTTGGGCCTCCAGAAAGTCAAAAAACATGCAAAATTTGACTTTCTGCCACCTTTTTGAACTGCAGAAAGCTGTCTTGGGAGAATTGATTTTTGATAGGGAAAATGAACTCCAAATCCAAAAATTCCAGTTGGGTTGGAAAGTAGACTCACAGACCTTTCCAAAAAGCCTACTCTTGCGCAATTTGGCCACCTGCAAGTGCCCCAAACATGGCTCCAAAGGCGCGCGACATGTCAGGCAGAGGCGCGCGACATGTTGGGCAGTTTTCACAGGAAATACATCTACAGCTCAGGAATTCGCCCAGATTTGACCAGTTTTGACTTGAGATGGGAGTTTTCACCCTCTTTGATGTAATTAATGTATTTTCATGTTACCATGACACTCATTTACCTATTCTAGAAGATTCATGCATGAAATAGCAAACATTTAATGAATGGATTGGTTTCCTAATTTATAGAGGCAAGTTGTTTTGACTGCCTAGATTTTAGTGCTAAGTTTAGAAGTGGTTGAAACAGCTCCTAGAAGGATGAGCTCGACCCCTAGAGGCAAGGAAAGGTGTTAGCTTGCCTATATTATGTATTTTCTTAGTCATTTTCAGGGGTTGGAAGGTTGGACTCTTGAGGGAGAAGCTATCATTGTATTATTTCACTGTATCTCTGCAATTTTTGGCTAAGGAAGACCAGGGTTTTGCAGTCCTTTTTGGGATTCTTGTGGTTACATGTATTGATGGTGTGTTTCTCTATGTACCTTTAAGTGTGTTATGTGAATCATTTCCTTTATTTTCCTTCTACACATTAAGCAAACAAAGTGTTAAAGTAAGAACTCATGACTGTCATGCTCTGCTTTTAAGTTTGTTTAATTTCAATGTTTTCTACTGTTTAAGGAGAATTTAAAGTTATTTTTTTCTCTCCTTAACTCCTCACCTACCATTCCTAATCATCCACCTCAATCAAAGGCATCAATACTGTCTCCTACCTCGCCCGAAAGAACCCCCTGCAGGAACTGTGTCCAATCCCCGCACCCAAAATTGCCATCCCCTCAATTTGCCACCAAAAACCCTAAAAACCCCAAATAAACCCTTTTGATCATTTTAATAGCCTAAAATATATTTTACCCTATTGGTCATCTCATCCATTGAAGATTTTACTGAGATTGACCGGAGAGAGCCTTCTCCTGCCCCGTAGGGCTAGCTACGAGGCTAAATGGTTTGATGTTGCCTTGAGGTTTGCCTTTTTCAGCCTCAGGTGAAATTTCAAGCGCTAACATACTAGCGACCATACTGGGGAGAACATTCGACTTGTTGATTGTCTTGTCCCAGTACATGCAATCGAGGTGCAGATCTGATGCTGATGGTGGACAGCAGTCAGACACTTATGCAGGCTGAACCATTCACCTGGCGACTCCAATTCGACCCAGACATTCCAACGCTCGCTGATCCATTCATGCAATGGTAGGGTATGTGGCAAACCCTGCACTTTGTGAAGCTCTAAACGAAGTTAGAGAGTGGTTAGTAGATATTGAAACTAATGAAAAATTTTTCAGTGACTTCTTTCAAAGTTTGAAATCGCCAGAGTTCTCTCCTGAAGCTAAAATTGGTGCCTGTGAGTTAATTGTTGAAAAACTTGAAAAGGAAATTAAATGTTTAAATGAGAAAATCTAGTCATATGATTTCCAAGACCCTAAAAAGTTCTTGGAAATTCTTCCTCCTTCGCAACAAGAAATAACATACTCGCCTACAGATGTTTACATTGACAGTGTACAGCTGGAAGTATGAATTGCAGAGTTGGGGCAGCCAACAGAGTCCGGCTTCCACGATCCAATGGCAGCATACATGGACATTTTTTTCAGTTTGATTGATAGATCAGGCTGTCTTTTCCGTGACCAGGGTCATTATGTGCATGAAGGGCTGCCAGCAATTACATCTATGTCCTGGTGGAAGCATTCTCGAGCGACATCACTCTCAGGTTTACTTAAATGGTTAATTTGGCATTTTAGTATTACCTGGTCTATTGTTTGTACAGCAGATTAGAGTAGCTTTTGTAAATAAATAAGCATCCATAAGGGCAGCAGCTTGTTTTAGTTTGCTTAAATATTGTTAAGTCGTTTTTCAGTCGTTTCAGCCTTGAGATCAAAATCAGTTTGAGTTCAGTTTCAGTTGTGTCGATGATGACTCCATTGCCCAATGGGTGGAGGCACTGTCTGCTCTCCCAAAGTTCTGCGGTTCTTGGCACCTCCACGAAGCGGCAGCTGCCATCCCAAGTGGAGCCAATGTTAGACTCCGTCTTCTGTCAGTGTGAGATTGATTCTTCTTCAAAACCCTGTTTTGAAGAAGAAATCATTAAATGTGTTGTTTTAGAATATGTAATTTATTCTCCCGCTCTTCAAATGTCAGCAGTTTCCTCAGCTCTCAGTTCCTATCTCTGCAAAATCACACACAAAAGAAAACAAAACATCATCAGCAATCATGTCCATTTGTTTGATCTGGTCTAGAAGCTGTCTTGTTACAGTTGTCATTTGGTTATACAGCTCTCCATACATCTGGTTACTCAGATCTGGTTACTTAGCCAAGGAACCAGCCAAGGAATCGTTGGAATGAAAGGCATACTTAAAATCTCTTGACAAGCATATGCCTGCGGCCTTGTTGCTTAACCTCTGCTGCAGACTTCTTGGCACATGAATTTACATTATGTAGGTATGGTTTATCCCTGGTTAGGGAAAACTCCTGTGCAAAGATTTGAAATAGTCGGAGCTATAAACAAGCTAGAGATTGTCACTCCTAATGCGACCTCATTTTTGAAAATTTTAGTGCTTGAATTAGGGAATTCCTGAAGCAGTTCTTGATTTGAAGGCTCGGCCCCTCTATTAGAGCAAGAATTGAATCATTATTTAAAGATAACGTTGTTATCTGGCATGGCTGAAAGTTTTCTTTCATCCATGAGGCTAGGCCTACAGATAAAGATTTAGCTTGTTTCATGCAGACATTGTATGACCGTGCCATAAGTCACATGGTTGGTGGAGATTTATTTTCGCGGAGACTTGCAGGATTATATGCACTATATTGTCTTTATGAAACACAATTGTTTGATAGACCATTTAAAATCTATTTATCTCCGAAGGACTTGGAAAAGCTTAATGTTCTTGTGGTTGATGCGAAGCATAATGGTGTGGGAGTTGCTATAGCTGTGGTGAAGAAGATGGTTGCCAAGGATATGTTTCTTTTGGTTTTGTTGAAGTTGATTAGGAGCTAGTTTCTAAAACTGTTAATGTGATGGCAAAGCAGCAACATGCGCATCTTCGGATCGCCTCAGAAAAGCATCCCAACGATTCATTGTATTCTTTCACAGGAGATCTTATAATAGAAAAAGAGACTTATCCGATATCCGTTGAAAATGTTTTGCTGAGAGGTTGCAGTTTAAAGAACACCAGCTGGATTATTGGAATTGTCATTTTTACAGGACACGAAACAAAGGTCATGCAGAATGCCTTGAATGTTCCTTAAAAAAGAAGTAGACTAGAGAAGAAGATTGACAAAGTCATATACTACTTATTTGGAATGCTATTCATTATAGCACTGATTGGAGGATTGCGCAGTGGGTTTTTCCTCAATAATAATTTATGGTACCTATAACTTGGCAATGATTCAGGATATATCTTTAGTGCAGGCTCCACAGTATTGGTGGACGTACTCATGACTATTTCTCTGATTACTTTGTATAGTACAATCATCCCGATATCACTATATGTCTCAATTGAGATAATTAAATTCATCCAAAGTACTCAGCTCATCAACAAGGAGACAAATATGTATGCACAAGCAAGGACTTCAAACTTGAATGATGAGCTGGGACAGGTTGAGTATATTTTCTCAGACAAGACAGGGACATTGACTCAAAATGTGATGGATTTCCACATGTATTCAATTGATGGAGTAATATATGGTTCTGATGTATCAGAAGCCCAAACAGTGGGCACTTTTACATCAAAACAGATACATGAGAACAGGTCCAAAAGTGAGTTTCACGAGAAAGGTTTCAACTTCTATGATCGGGAGGCTGTGCATATTCCAAATCACAAGTTCACTGTGAGTATTGTTCAGAATCTTACTCAGAAGAGAGCCATTGGCGCATTAAGACTCATCTCGCCATCAGTCATCTAGATACCAATAAAATTGTTTTGTCAGACCGCCAACTGCTGATGATAAGCCGAGTACGAAGAAGAAAAGGCGGTTTTAACATTGTTTTTAATTTATAAAGGGCCGAAATTGGAGCTTACCTTGTTGGTCCTTCTTGGAAATGGCTCATCCAACATATCACTTCATAATAATTGAAAGTTGGTCCATGCCAGATGTCATAGTTTTGGTTGAATTAAGGCCTAGAAAATGCTGTGTTTAGAATGAGAGGTGGGATTTCGTTTCATTATTCACAATCTTAAAAGTATACGTGTTGCATGGCTGCCCTGTTTAGTGCCCGATTTTCATGATGCATTCTCTTATCAATGAGAAATGCCAAGTCAAGATACGCCTAAAATAGAACGAGGATATCCATCATAGCAAGAAAATAAGAACCAATCTCCTATTTCAAGACTTCAGTTAGTGATTTAAAAGTAGCTGCGCTCCAGCAGTTATTCCATGTGTCGGCCATCGGAGGATTTTTAGGAAGATGCTGTTTTATTTTAGGATAGAGGAACCACTTTTTGCCATTTTTATAATTGCAGGTGAAACAACGCCCCTGTTTTGGGGTCGATTTGTTTTTTCCTTAGCAGCATTTTATTTAATGTATTAAAAATAATCATTTGTGAGGGAGGGGAGAATTTTGAGTGCTGAGAGGTGTGTGTAACAGAGCTTCATTGTACAGTTTTTAGACAGAGATTTTTAATGAAATTACACAGCTCTGACTTTTGAGATTCCCGTGGTATGAAAGTTAGCATAAGTTTTTCTTCTGTTTCATATGTAAACTGTTATGTTTGATTTCACTTCATGATCATTTCTAATTGAACAGATGAAGTGTTAAGGTAGAATTCATCATTTGTATGCTCTGCCTTTAAGTTTGTTCAATATTTAATGTTTTCTTCTGTTTGACAAGGATTCATCTCCTATGCCCTTGTCAGCTCCTCACCAGTCTTGCCATCTCATTTAATCTCAATTTGATGTTAAATTTCTTGCCTACCTTGCCTCAGTTGATAATCTGTGTTTTATTTTATATTATATTTCTCTATCCAAGCTGTTACTTTGCCCATGCAGCCCAAAAAAACCTCGTCATTTTATTAAAAACACCTTTTTATCAATTTACTAGCCTAAAATCAGTTTCTTTTAAAAGTCATCTTAGTCCCTTTTGGAAAACTTTATGCTAAGATAGAGCGGAGAGAGCCCTCTCCTGCCCCGTAGGGCTAGCTACGAGGCTAAGTGGTTTGATGTTGCCTTGGAGTTTACCTTTCTCAGCCTGAGGTGAAATTTCAAGCGCTAACAGAATGCTATAATATAACTCCGCTGTCATATGTTATGTTACACTATCATATAACCCCAAATCCAAATTTTTAATATATACCACTAGTCTCGCATACCACCAGTCCTCTGCCACCGCATAGCACCTATCGTGGGGCCCGAATTGCCACCATCCCATATACCCCCTTTGCTCCATTTGCAAAAAAAACAAAAAAATAGGTCCAATAACGAGTAGTGCCATATAACGCTTCCCCATATAACACCTCCCCATATACCCTCTCCCTCATATACCACCTCCCCCATACAACACCTCCCCCATATAACCCTACCCCAATTAATAACTTTGATATATTATTCCTCATTTTTTTCAAAGTTAAACAAAGTTTGCCACCAAAAGTTCAATTTTTACACAGTACACAAATTGTTAATGCATTCATTGATATCAGTTGTTGCAGTAGTTCTCTCTGGAAAAGAGAAAAATCCTAAATGGTTACAGAAGATAAAACACACTCTCATTTTTAATGTGTTGTGGAAAGGAGTTTGTGTAGGTGTTGTAGTAGCTACAACCACCCTCCAAATTTTGCCTTCACTTCATTTTGAAGCCTCCCTCCTCGAAATCATAGTAGATATCCTGCAATGACTAGGTACTTGTGTTTATTTGATTTTATCCGTCGCTTAACACTTGCGTTCACTTACTTATTGCGTCAACCAACCACAAGATGACTCGGCACTTGGTTCACATTCGGTCTTTGTGTTGTCGGGAAAAACTGCACAATCCTGGAGGGCAGTCTGTCTTCCCCTTAGGAATTGCGTAGAGCAACACAACAATTGCCCTACTCTGGAAAATTATGCAGAGCAGGCCAACTGATACTGCTCATCCAGAAATGCGTAGAGCAGGCCAACCAACACTTCTCTCCAGAAATGCGCAGAGTAGGCCAATTGACACTGCTCTCTATAAATGCGCAAAGCAGGCCAGCCAACACTGCTCTCTAGAAATGCTAGAGGAGGCCAGCCAATGCTGCTCTCCAGAAATGCGTAGAGTAGGCCATCAACCTTGCTCTGGAAAATTGTGTAGAAATGACTAGCCAACTTTGGCCACTTAGCCCAAAAACAACCTAGAAGTTTTCCCTCAGTGACTGTCCATTGCATGTGCTGGTAGGTTTCCTAGTTCCCTCAAGAACTACAAAATCCTTCCTTGCATGCCAGGAAACTTTTTCTAAAAAGAAAAAAGTGAAAAATCATCCCTAGATTTGAGGGATCTATTTTTAGCATCTGGAATTACATGCAAAGTCGATTTTAGAAACTTCCCTCCAAGTGTCGCTTTTCCCAGATTTGTGGCAGCATGTCATAAACCCTAAGTTCACCAAATCTATTTAAACGATGCCTTATAGCTCATTCTTCACATTCGATGTTGGAGCTTTGGTATTCCCGAGGCATCTAGGAACCTTCGGCACAGTTGGTACAACTTTTCTAGGTAAGTTTTTCTCTTCATGTCTTTTGCCGTTTTTTTGTCGCTTTTTTATTTCTTGGTTTGTATGAGAGTTGTTTCCCTTGTTTTATTGAACGACCACTGGCGTTTTAATGTATTTTAACTTGTAGAAGTGATGTTTCAAGTTTCGCATTGCATTTCCTTAGTGTCACATGCATAACACTATTTCTACACTAACAGTCGCCGTTGCGACGAATCTCTTCATGAGATTCATGATTTTTCCGTTTGATTGATTGATGCACTTACTTGAATTGCATGCATGTCTATTCACCTAGATCTGCATCATCTTTGCACACACATTCAGTTCGTCACGTTTTTAGGTTTCCTTTAGGTAGATCTGGGTTACCGTGGCCCAAATCTTACTTCTCCCTACATGCACTGCACATTCCTAGCATTCAAGGCTCTGTCTTGCCTCCAGGAATTGCGTAGAGGCTTCCAACACTGGCTCCCAGCTGTGCTGTATGCAATCCTGGGAGTCAGTGTCCCAGTCCTGCTCACTGGAACTGTGCATTGTGTAGTTTTAGCCAACAACCCAGCCTAACTGAACTGCGCATTAAGAAGTTTTATTTAGCAGTCAGCCTCTCTGGATTGTGCATTGCGGAGTTCTAGTCAGCAGTGAGCCTCATTGATAGCTACAACGGCACAATGCAGAGTTCCAGATGATAGTCTCCCAACCTCCCAGAGTCAATGTTGCACAATCTTTCCCAACAATCACGAACTTGTTGCCTGATTGATTCTCGAGTTGCTTTATGTCTTTTAGCTGACATTGCCTTGCTGTGAGTGTCTTCTCTGTCTCCAGGTACCACAGGTTTTTGAGCAGCTTCTTAACAATACAAGAATCATGGCCTCCAAGAAAGCTAGATCAAAAGACACAGTCAAAAGCAGTACTGGAGATGTGGTTGAGCAGGGGTCTATGAGCTTACTCATGTATACAGATACACACCTGTTCATTGAGAAAGACATCGAGATCACATGGAAAGACATCAATGCTATTTTTGGAACAAGGTCAGGACATCAAGCTCATGCTGCTATTGATCATGTACAGAAATGGACAATGAGATACAAGGGAGATCCGCTTCACTTGCATAAGATGATGAAGCCACAGGTAGAGTTGGAAAAAGCATGAATCCAGAGCTTGATCTGGAACTATGAGGAACTCCCATCGCTCATCACCACTGTTGAGGCTTCGTACACATGGTTGTTCAGAATTTTGGATGTCGTGGTGAGAAAGTATGGCATCTCATCAATTGGTACGATCATCGAGGCTAAAGAGAAGAACAAAGTCAGCCTGGAGCTTAATGCGTACTTTGATTAGTTGATGCTCATGTCCACCAACACAGATTTGCAAGTCAGCGCGGATAACATGCAGATGTACATCACTGATCCTGCCTTGCTTAGGACCAAGCTGTGCAAGTTACAGGACGAGTTGGACAGAGGTTCCAAATCAGTATATTCGTAAGCAATGGAGGCAAGAGTTCTTTTCCAGGAAGACATCATCAAAGAGTACGAGGACACTATTCCGCACTATCAAGCATGGCATCAGTTCGTCACCAAGGATCACAGAGGGGATGTTGATGAGATGGTATTTCCGCATCCGTCCGAGTCTTAGTGTTGTCTTGTTTGGATGACTCAAGCCCATTTTTGTCCCACATGGGTATATGTGGAAAATGTATTATTATTGTAAATATGATGTAAAGTGAAATTCCAAGTGTCATTAGTGGAATGCAAACAATTATATGTAATGTAAAGAGTTATGTAATGAAGTTGAAGAGTCATGAGGGTAGTCCAAGAGTCACAAAGGGGAATATAAAGGGTCACCCCACCCTTTGTTATAAATATAACCTCATAAGTCATAGAACCAGCTTTTGGGAGCCAATATTTTGCTAGGCATTGCTTAGACAAGGGCTTGGATATTATTGTGACAAGCCTTGGCTTATCCATAGTGCAGAGCGAGTACATATCTTTGGAGGAGTAGGTTGTGTTGACTGTAATGTTCCACTATTGGGGCTAGTGGTTGTCATGGTTGTATGTATGGATGGAACTATGACTTTTATATAGTATAACAAAGCCAACGCATTTTCATGCATATGTTGTTATTGTAGCCGGACAATTTGGTTGCTTCAGAAATGTATGTTATTTAATTTACGTATTCATGTATGAAATACTTTGTATATGATTGTATGAATCTTTTTGGAACCGTGTTGTTGGTTTAACCCGTCACCCTGGATTGTGGACTATTTCGCTTCCAACCCATGATGTCATTCTGCTTGTGTGTTCCTTTCATGCTGCATACTATTACAGGCTTCTAAGGGGCACACTTCCTTTTCCACTTCGTGTGTTAGAACCTCCCCATGCATCTCTCTTGACCCGCCACAAGGTCACACACTTGCTTCTGACAAAGATATCACACTTACCTCCCCATGCATCTCTCTTGACTCGCCACAAGGTCACACACTTGCTTCTGATAAAGATATCACACTTACCTCCCCATGCATCTCTCTTGACTCGCCATAAGGTCACACACTTGCGTCTGACAAAGATATCACACTTACCTCTGCCTACTATCGACATCAAGGCATAACTATACTACCCATTGTTGGGATTCCTACTCCAAATGGTCTGAGGTCTAGTTGGGACTTCTTATCGGGGAGATCCCTTGACATGTTGGCAGGTCCAACACCACCAACATTTTTGGCGCTTGGAGGGCTAGATGACAAGCTGAGTCCTTAAAGTTTGTTTTGAATCTCCACACGTCTATTATGACTAATTGTACACTTCATCCTCTGTGATGTATGTCTTATGGAAATGACTGAAATCCCAGAGGATCTCTGGAATGACTTGTCACAAAACACATATGAAGGTGAAGGTAGAACATCATGGCTTAAACACAGAGCTGTCTTCGCCAGTCTCTGTCACAAGTATGGAATCTATGACGATTACATGACCTTCTTGTTGTTCACATTCACGCATCGAGGGAATCCCTTGCAATGGTGTGTCGCACTGCTTGATCAATCTATTCACTCTCTTAATCACTTCGTTGTAGAGGTGGACCACACTTTCCATAATTTTGACTGTAAAGCACTTAACAGTTTTTTTTTTTGGAATTACAGAAATCCCTGATGAATCCTTGTTACAATTTTGGGAACACTTTCGTAATGAAATTGACTAGAAATTTATTCGTGAAATATTTTACTATCTTCTTCACATATATGAAAATCCACAAGTGTTAGAATCATTCAAACCCCTCCTAGCATACCTCGGTGTTAGAGTTTCCAAATCTAAGATGGACGAGGTTGCTGTCACAAGTGTCTGTCTGTCCCCTTCTCATCAAACAACTTTAGCTCCATAGTGTGAGGTGGGATAAAGTGCACATCCATCTGTTGAACTGTCACATCCTCCCACCCCACCTACTCTTGATTTCTGCATAGATTTTGCTTACAAGAATGTTGGTTGTCACGTGGATTTGTTCCCTCAACCTCTGTCCCCGTGCTTTGTTGATCCTCCGAATTGTACTATGTTGTGTTCTCCCGTTTCAGACTCCACTCTTGTTGTTCATGAGGATCAAGTTGTCGATGGAGTTGGTGTTGAGTAGCCAACCTGCACTATCATTTACGATGAGTATGTGTGGGAATTTGAAGAAGAACCCACGGTGAAGGATGGCCTCCTTTTGTCTGCAACTCATCCACTTTTTCTTGACATTTTTGGTGATCCTGCCATTGTTAATTTTCTGTGTGAGAATTCATTCCCGAATGCATCTACTTTTGATCATTCATAGAATACACCAGATGTCAGTTTGCCATTGCGTAGCAGAGAGGACACATATTTCCTTGAAAATCCACTCAATATTCATCTGTCGTTTCCGGAAATGTAGAGGGTGAGCATTCTTATTTCTCATCAACCCCTCTATATGATTCATCAGATCATGAGGATGATGATGAACTTATCGAATTTTTTGATCATGGTTGTCCTGATCTCTTCACTCCATTTGGTCACGATGATGATTTAATCATTGTCAATCTTTCTAAGCCACCAATATTTGATGATCTACCTGCCGATGAAGTGGAAAAACTGCAAGCTGTCGAGGCACTTTGGCCTGAGATGATGTTTATGTCAGGCCCTCGCTGTCTTGAGGTCGATTTTGATTCCTATAAGAAATCTGTTGAAACATCCAAGGCTCCTCATCACTCTCCTATTTACATTGAAGATCAATCTAGTTCACATAATTCACATCCTCCACCTAAACCACACAATCCCATCGCTCTTGCATTGCAAGAATCATACACAACGAGCACTCTTTCTAAACGTAAGTTGTCTTTCTTTCGCATGTTTTCTCGTTGGTCACGGTCAAAAGAGTGTACGTGCTTATTGTCTACGCTCAGTGTGTTGCATAACCATGATAGGTCTACAAAATGTTTATCTTGCACTTTTATTCTTTTCTTTTATGTGGACACTTTTAAACTCGGAATGTGTTGGTCTTCACTGTTATATTTTTCTTGTTTTTTGGTTTACACACTTACCTTTCTCATAAACCACGCCTTCACCAACATCGGTCAACCAATGCGCCAGTGGCTGCATTTGAAATATCACTTTACATGAGCCGGCCCATGCGCTGCTTAGTTTAGGAGTAGGAGTAGTGTTTTCTTTCTTGTTTTTCTTTGTTTGTGTTTCTTTTTTATTTGCTTCACTTCCTTGCTTTGCTTTCATTTACTTCTATCCTTTACTTTCTTGTTTGTTTGCTTGTTGTACACCCATAGGTTTAGTTTCACATGAAACCATGTGTGGATATCGAGACAAGCAAGGTAAAGTACAAGAGGACGTGTACAACTACCAACACTTGGTTATCCATTGTCCTCTATCCTTATGAAGAGCTTGTTGTCTTCAGTCGATGATATCCTGATGGAAAATATGTTCTGTTGAGAGTGAATCTCAGTGAAAACACAATTCTTGCACTTTAACGAGTACTGCCTACTCTAATCGGTTCTTTTGGTTTAATCCTTGTTAGCTCAGTCAAGTAGAGTAAGGTGAGGGGGAAAACTTTAACAAGTATGTCATAGGTATATATAAAATGCTTCTCTGGAGGTACAACCTCTTCTACTCTCAATAAGTCAGGATCCTTCCTCTACCTTTGAAATATATAAGTGCCTATGCATAGTTCTTTGAAAAATGAAAAAAATGAAAAATGGAAAAAATAAATAAGGCGAAAGAAAAGAAAGGCTTCTTGCACAAAGAGGTGATGCAAGTAACTCCGCCAAGGTATTGGCCAGGCTCGCTGGCAGCAGAGCGATGCCTGTGTCCTTGCGTGACTCCGCTAGGGTATTGTCAAGGCTTTCTAGCAACGGAGCAACACTAGAGATGAAACTAAGACTGACATTTATATTACTTGTGTGCTAAAATACCCCTCATCCCCAATCGAAACAACTCAGTTGACTTGGCTTGGTATGTGTGTTGACTGATTAAGAGAATGGTAGGGACTATATTTTTAACTCAAGCTTAGTGTTGAATCCATGATGATCAAGGAATCGAACAATAATTCTGGATCAATTAGACTCGCTTTTCATGAACAAGGTTCGTACAAAGAGCTGGAGTTCTACTAGTGTGTCATCAATGTTGTAGAGGTTATAATGACCCTCCAAATTTTTCCTTCGCTTCGTTTTGGAGCCTCCCTCCTCAAAATCATAGCAACTATCCTGCATTGACTAGGTACTTGTGTGTTTATTTGATTTTATCCATCGCTTAGCACTTGTGTTCACTTACTTGTTCCATAGACCAACCACAAGATGACCCAACACTTGGTTCACATCTGGTCTTTATACTGTCAGGAAAAACCACGCAATCCTAGAGGGAAGTCTGTTTTCCCCTTAGGAATTGCGCAGAGCATCCTAGCAACTTCCCTCCTCTGGAAAATTACGCAGAGCAGGCCGACCGACACTGCTCTCCAAAAATGCGTAGAGTAGGCTAGCTGACATTGTTCTCTAAAAATGCGTAGAGCAGGCCAGTCGATGCTGCTCTCTAGAAATGCGTAGAGCAGGCCATCCAACATTGCTCTCCAGAAATGCGCAGAGCAGGCCAACAACTTTTCTCTAGAAAATTGTGCAGAAATGGCCAGCCAGCCTTGGCCACTCAACCCAAAAACATCGCAAAAGTTTTCCCTCAGTGACTGTCCATTGTATGTTCCGGTAGGTTTCTCGGTTCCCTCCAGAACTACACAATCTTTCCTTGCATGCCTGACAACTTATCTCGCAAAGAAAAAAAGTAAAAGCAAAAAATCATCCCTAGATTTTAGGGATATATTTTTAGCAACTGGAGTTACATGCAAAGTCAATTTTAGAAACTTCCCGCCAAGTGTCGCTTTTTCCTAGATTTATGGCATGCGCGTCATAAACCATAAATTCGCCAAATCTTTTTAAACGACACCTCATAGCTCATTATTCACATTTGATCTTGGAGTTCTGGCATTCCTAAGGCATCTAGGAACCTTCAACACAATTGGTACAACTTTTCCGAGTAAGTTTTGCTTTTCATGTCTTTTGCCGCTTTTTATTTCTCGGCTTGTATGAGTGCTGTTTCCCTTGTTTTATTGAACGGTTGCTAGCGTTTTAATGTATTTTAACTTGTAGAAGTGTTGTTTTAAGTTTCACATTGCATTTCCTTAGTGTCGCATGCATAACACTATTTCTGCACTAGCAGTCGTCGTTGCGGCGACTCTCTTCATGAGCTTCATGGTTTTGTTGTTTGGCTAATTTCTACACTTACCTAAATTGCATGCATGTCTATTCACCTATATCTGCACGAGCTTTGCACACACATTCATTCCGTCGCATTTCAGGTTTCCCTTGGGCAAATCTGGGCTACCTTGGCCTAGATCTTGCTTCTCTTGACATGCACTGTGCATTCTTGGCAGTCAAGGCTCTATATTGCCTCTAGGAATTACACAAAGGCTACCCACACTGGCTCCCAGCTATGATCTGCAAAATCCTAGGAGGAAATGTCCCAGTCTTTCCCACTGGAACTTCACATTGCATAGTTCCAGCCAACAACCTAGCATGAATGAATTGGGCATTCCACAGTTTCAGTCAGCGGTCAACCTCTCTAGATTTTAGATTGTGCAGTTCTAGTCAACAGTGAGCCTCACTGGTAGCTGAGACTGCACAATGTGTAGTTCCAGCTAATAGTCTCCCAGCCTCCCAAGGTCAATGCTGCACAATCTTGCCCAACAGTCACCAATTTGTTGCTCGATTAATTCTCGAGTTTCTTTATGTATTTTCATTAGGGGAATTTTGAGGTCTAAAATGGGGCTCCTAAGAAAAATGTACAACCAAAATAAACTTTATAAGAACCAATATGATTCAAGATGATGATGTCAACCATGGGGGGTTATTCACCATTTTTGGAGTAATAAAGTAAAAATATTAAAAAATAATAAAATAATAAAACTAGTTTTTCAACTCGTATTTTTAACTTATCTCCCTAAGGCTTTACTCAAATTTTGAGCTGGAGTACTTGTTAGATGCAAAATTTTATTTCCTCATATAAGGAGTACCCCTGTTGTATACTTTCGATGGACCTTGCTACATGAAAAATGAGAAACACATGAAAAGACGTGATTGCAATCACATTTTTCATGTATTTCTCATTTTTCGTGTAGTAGGGTCCATCAAAAGTATACAACATGGGCACTCTTTGGACGAGGAATCCAATTTTTCATCCAATGAGTGTTTCCGCTCGAAATTTGAGTAAACCCACAAGGAGATTAGTTGAAAATACGAGTTGAAAAAATAGATTTTTCTTTTTTCTCTCTAAAATTTTATGATGTAATCTAATCTGATTTAATTATTTTCACTATTATTTTATAATTTCCATAGGAGACCCATTTTAGACCTCAAAATTCTCATAATGAGTTGACATTTCCTTGACGTGAGTGTCTTCTCTATCTCCAGGTACCATAGGTTTTTGAGAATCTTCTCAGCAGTACAGGTATCAAGGCCTTTAAGAAAACTGGATCAAAAGACACAGTTGAAAGCAATACTGGAGATGTGGTTGAGCAGGGGTCTATGAGCTTGCCTATGTACACAGAAACACACATGTTCATTGAGAAATACATCAAGATCACATGGAAAGACATCAACACTATTTTCATAGGCAGCTTTGAGGAGAATTTGGAGGGCCAACAATTCTATGTAAATATTCATAAGTCAGGATTGTACATGGTTGCATGAAGATATCCCACCTTCCCATGCACAGACGTGATCCACTAGATTGTCTCACACACTGAACCTGAGATGATGACATTGAGGAGATCAACAAATCTATCATTTTCCACAACTAGTGAACATGATGGATGCACCATTCTACACTCCCAACAACAACATGAATACAAGAGATACCTTGAAGCATTGGGTAAGGGAGCCATCAAAGTTAGGGATGAAACCCAACCAGATATACAAGACGAAGACACTCAGGAAGGCTTACCAATTCTTGGTCATCTTTGCATGTCACTTGTATGGCCAAGGGAGTACAGAGACCTTCCTGAAGAGTTGGGTTGTTATGTTGGATCAGCTGGAAAGTGAAGGAAATCCTTTCAATTGGTCTGACATGTTGGCTCTCCAGTTGAAAGTGCATGTATCCAATTCCCAAAGTCTGCCCAAGGATCAACAAGCAAGATTCTTCATGTTTGCATACCCGTTCGATGCAATCTGTGCCCGTTAATAGTTTCCTGGCATGGGTTGGGCATGGACACCTCCAAAGAATGTTGTGAATGTATATTACAAGTTTCTCTCATAATGCAGCTACCGAGGAGTCATGGCTAGACTATTCGACCACTTCATTGCCCCTCTGTACGCGATGATATTTAAACAAGATCCGCCTTGCATGTCCCAGCAGCAATGGAGGCAATGCTGAACATTAGAGATTGGTACGCCTCACCCAATGGAACCTTCATCAGGATGTACATTACCGAGAAGGCTCTGCATGTGTTGCAAGGCTTTCCACAAACAACATGGTCATGCAAGAGGTTGCATACCACATCTTGACAGGATTATCAGCTTGACTTCACAGGAAGAAGAAGGCACCATGGCCTATCCTTCCTTTGTGTATTGGGTTGTATGCGATCCCGAGTTTGAAAGAAGTGGATGCCGAAGTAAAGGAATTTAAGAAGTTTAAGTTCGGCACCAAGAGTTTCAATCTGTATGATCCATGTGGCTTATGCAGGGACCACTGTGCGAGAGTGTACTATTCTTGGATCCACGGGGCGTGTCATTGGCTAGAGGAAAACCCATGGAGATATTTCTATAACTTCTCTAGGCTCAATGAACTGGTCAACATGGATATAGGGTGACAAGAAACGCTCAAGGTAGCAACACCACAGGGTGAAATAACAAAAGCAACAATAAGAAGCAAACCTGCGCAAGACAAAGGCAAGAGGAATATTGCTGAAAGTGCAGAGGCAGAGAAAAGCTACAAGTTTTAGGAAGACCCACTTGTGGAAAGAGTAGCTTTGGATATATAAGCAAAGAGGTGGAAACATGATAGGAGAGAAGCGCAGAAAAGGAGAGATAAGCAAAGGTTGGAAGAGATGGAGAGGAAGTTGCATGAAGTAGAGCAGAAGCTCAAAGAAGAACAAGAGCTGCACAAAAGAGAGAAGGAAGCACAACATGAATAGGAATAGGAACAATAACAAGAGAAAGTGCAAGGCACACATACAGCACAAACTGCGCCGATACAGGTTGAAGATTAAGAACCAGTAGAAGATGAGGAACAGGTTGAGCAACCACATGAACAGGAACTTGCTCAGTAGGATGAACCAATAATAGAACATATGGACACAGAGATGGAGCAGCCGGAATAAGATCAGGACACCGACCTCATGCCAAAAGCAGCGGAGGTCACTCCACAGGCTTGACTAGCTCCAATAGTAGAGAAAGTCTCAAGTGAGCAAGGGGATACTGTTCTCCTTGACGATAATCTGGGAATAGATGTGTACAACATAGCCTTTGATGAGTCACAACAAATAGTTGTACATACACGTAGAGCACACACTCCAGATGAGCATGCATCACTTGCTCACTTTGAAGAATGGGTGATTGTGTTAGATGTACGAAGACATCTAGCTGCCTCGGACGATGCTACAAAGGCTTATGCCAAATCCACAAGCTCAAGTGTGAAGTTCTTGATGGCAAAAAATGAGCATATGGATAAGGAGTTGTAAGAAGGTAGGAAGAGAGAGGAACAATCAACAAGAAACACTAGAGCATAGATGAAGAAAGTAATACTTGCTAAAGTATCGACTCTTTAGACAGTCACGTAGAGACTGTATGACAGGTTCATCATCGTGCACAAGGTAGTTTTCCATCTACATGGTCATCAGCAGCGCTGCACCAAGATAATGCAAACACTCACAGACGTACATGCTGCTGTGTATCATGTATAGACATGGACAAGGATATACGAGGGAGTCCCACTTCACTTGCACAAGATGATGAAGCCTTAGGTAGAGTTGGACAAAGCATGCATCCAGAGTCTGATCCAGAACTACGAGGAACTACTGCCGCTCATCACTAGTGTTGAGGTTTAGTATGCACAATTGTTCAAAAGTTTGGATGTTGTGGTGAAAAAGTATGGCACCTCGTCAATTGGTATGCTCACCAAGGCCAAAGAGAAACCAAGTCAAGCTGGAGCTCGACGCGTACTTTGATCAGTTGATTCTCATGGCCACCAATGCAGATTTGCAAATCAGGGCAGATAACATGCAAATGTACATCGCTAGTCCGACCTTGCTCAGGACTAAGCTGTGCATGTTACGGGGTGAGTTGGACAGAGGTTCCAAATGAGTATACTTGGAAGCAATGGAGGCAAGAGTTCATTTCTAGGAAGACATCATCAAAGATTACATGAACACTATTGCGCATTATCAAGCATGGAATTAATTCGTCAACAAGGATCACAGAGGGGATGTTGATGAGCTGGTCTTTCCATAGCCGTCCTTGGAGTCTTAGTGTTGTCTTGTTTGGCTGACTCAAGATCATTTCGTCCCACATGGTTATATGTGGAAAATGTATTATTATTATAAATATGATGTAAAGTGAAATTCCAAGTGTCATTAGTGGAATGAAAACAGTCATATGTAATGTAAAGAGTTATGTAGTGAAGTTGAAGAGTCATGAGGGCAGTCCAAGAGTCAAAAAGGGGAATGTCAAGGGTCACCCCACCCGTTGTTATAAATAGAACCTCAAACTCATAGAACCAACTTTTGGGAGCTAAGCTTTTGCTAGGCATTACTTAGAGAAAGGCTTGGAGAGTACTGTGACGAGCCTTGGCTTCTCCATAGTGCAGAGTGAGGACATTTCTTTAGAGGACTAGACTGTGTTGACTGTAATGTTCCACTATTGGGGCTAGTGGTTGTCATGGTTGTATGTACGGATGGAACTATCACTTTTATATAATATAATAGAGCCAACACATTTTCATGCATATGTTGTTATTATAGTTAGACTATTCTGGCTGCTTTAGCAATGTATGTTATTTAACTTATGCATTCATGTATGAACTACTTTGTATATGATTGTATGAATCTTGTTGGAATCATGTTGTTGGTTTAACTCGTCACCCTGGATTGTGGACTATTTCGCTTCCAACCCATGATGTCATTATGCTCGTGTGTTCCTGTCAGGCTGTGTACTATTACAGGCTTCTAAGGGGCACATTTTCTTTTCCCCTTTGTGTGTTACAACCTCCCCATCCATCTCTCTTGACTCACCGCAAGGTCACACACTTGCTTCCGACAAAGATATCATGCTTACCTATATGCACTTTCGCAGTCAAGGCATATCTTTACTACCCACTGCTGGGACTCCTACTCCAAATAGTCTATTGCCATATTTAACCATTTTCAAATTCTTTTGAAGCCTTACAGAAGTTGAAGGTGTTGGCATTATGATTCTGGTTTGGTACTATGGCACAGGTGTTGTACTTGATGGCAACTCACTCTAGTGGCAGATCTCAGTTCAGGCACTCAGAAAGAAGAAAAAGACATATACGCAGGTTAATCTAGACGAAGACACGTATACAAGCGGGTTATACATTACAAAAGCGCGTATATGTTGGGGACTTACTCTTGGTCCATGGTAGTTAGTCCTTGGGATTTGAACCTATGGTTTTGGACCATGACGACTCGTCAGATGTGTTGAACCCTAGTTTTGGGTTCACGGTAATGAAATGTTATGGTTTTGGACCGTGGTATTATGGAAGGCCTAAGACTATAAAAGGAGAAGAAGATCATTAAGCATTGGGATGAAAAGTCTTGAATATCTAATGAAGGATGAGATCTAGTATGCAGGTTACGGGTTGCTTGATCTAAGCTAAGGAGGGATCTCACAAGTTGATGGAGAACAAGATCTAAGGATAAATCGAGATCAAATGGTTTGAAATGAACTATCTCTTTATGGTTGATTATGCTTATTATAGATCTGTATACTGACACATGTAATGTTATGAACTAGGTATAACTTAAGTTTGAAATCGTTGCAAGTCATGATTGAATATTTACAGATATGTACGCGGTTTGGATTTGGTGAAAGCGCATATGTACGCGGGTTTGGTTCATTGTAGTAGCATATACCATTTGAGCTATGATGTTTGAAGTTACAGGTGGTTATGGTTGTTGATAAGTTTTGATGACAATTTAAAGGTGTCAGTATTCTGCATATCCTGCTTGATTGATTGTGTCTAGCTTCAGTATTAATGGATGAGAACTAATATTGGATCAGGATCATAATGACTCATATTTATGTGATCTGATGGGCTAGATCTGGGTGCTAGCACACATATTAGTCCTGTATATGTAATAATATGGATATGTCTGAAGTCAGGAAGTGCAGCGAAGTTATGAATGAGTAATTAATGTCATATACGCTAGTTCACCTTGGTGAAGTTGCGTATACATGCCGGTTCGGCACTTCCAAGTAGCACATACACTTTAATGCATGATTTTTGATGATACAGTTGGTTCTGAAGTTTGTTGCAGAGTTCAGTGATCTGCTCTGTGTTCTGGTGACTGCTCTGCAGTGATTCAGTATTGGGTGATTCAGAGATTGATAATGCAAGTGTTGATTGATTGTGTGCTTCAATGATATTGATGGGTCCAGTATGAAAATTGGATGAAACGTGGCCTTCAGATTTTAAAGATTGTGCTTCAGTGTATCCAGTCTGAAAATTCATGAAACGTGGTACCTGGAGGAAAGAAGATTGTAGGCCGACACCTACGTACTAGTATCTTAGCTAGTACAAGAACTATGGGGGTTGTAGCTCCCTTCCAGGAGAGTCTGGAGAATGAGAGAAGGTTGTAGCCTTCTGCAGGTAGAAGTCTGTGTACTGGTATAAGTCTGCACCAGTGCAAAACTATTGTAAAAAGGAATTTCTTATTAAAGAAGATTGAGACGACTTGCAGCAGGTGGTTTTCACCCACATTGGGTTTCCACCTTATATCATGGTGTTCATGTGTGCTCTTTATGTGTGATGATCTGTTCTGTTTACTGTTCATATAGTTAATAATGTTCTAATGCATTCACTGAAGATAAACTAACTAAATGATAAAGGTTACTGAATGTACGCTAGTTTCTTTTAACACAGTCGCGTATATACGCGGATATCCTTAACTGAAGTCGCGTAAATGAATCTGAGTGTGAAAAATGAAAAGTATCTGATTTGATAATACTGATTCACTCCCCCCCCTCTCAGTATTCTTTCCAACAATTGGTATCAGAGAAGGTCCTTCAGAAGAAGCTTGATCGCTTGAAGGAAGATCTTTCATCATGAGCAACTACGAGAGGGAAGCATCAATCAGGCCACCAATTTTTGATGGGACAAACTTCGTATATTGGAAGGTAAGAGTTACTGCCTATCTTCAATCTCTTGGTACAGAAGTTTGGGATATCATAGATACAGGGTGTAATTTTCCTCAGCATCAACTCCTATAGATCCGACTGAGAAGAAGAAATATGAAACAAATGCAAAGGCAGTCGATTACTCTATTAAATGTTTATCTCAATCAGAATTTGTTCAAGTTATGCAGTATAAATCCGCAAAGAAATATGGACAAGATTGTTCTGAGCTATGAAGGAGATGATCAGGTAAAACGAGCAAAACTTCAAACCCTTAGGATTCAGTATGAAAATCTCAAGATGTATAATGATGAAAGTGTGGCTAATTATTTTCTTCGTGTAGATGAGATTGTTAATTGTATGAAAAATTTTGGCGAAGAAATAAAAGACGCTGTTGTGGTTGAAAAAGTCCTAAGATCTTCGTCCTCTAGATTTGAATCTAAAGTTTCTACTATAGAAGAAAAGGAGAATCTACAGAAACTTAAAATGTCACAGCTGCATGGAATTCTAACTGCTTATGGAATGAGGAAAGGAGGTCCATCAGACAGGAGAGTAGCTTCCTTCAAGGCTTCAGGCAAAGGAGAGTACTATGAGTCAGCACACGTGTCAGAAGAAGAAGAAGAATCAAATTTTGTCAGAAATCTTCAACGGGGTACTAGAAGATTCAGAGGTAAGTTACCTTTCAAATGCTTTTCTTGTGGAAGAGTAGGTCACTATGCTGCCAAATGTCCTCATAAGGATAAGATTGACAAGGGGAAGGAACCTGTTAGATGGAACAAGAAACAAAATGCAAATAATAAAAGCTATTACACTCATGAAGATAGTGATGGACTATCAAATAGCGATGAAGATGAACGAGGTAATCACTATAAACTTTTAATGGCCTATGAAGATGATGATTACATGGATGCTATAGATGTGGATGGTTTTTATGAAGAGATTACTAGACTCAAAACATGTCTAGAAGAAAAGAATATAATCATTGATACTCTGCAATTTCAACTTGATGAAAAAGAAAAATTTCTTGAGAAGTTAGAATGTGAAATTGTTGGCCTTAGAAAAGAAATAGAGAAAACAAAGGCCCTTAATCTTAAATTTGTTAAAGAATCTGAAACTATGGATGAGATTATCAATGTGCAGCATTCCCCTCTAATCAAGACAGGTCTGGGGTATAATGGTGAAATATCTCAAGCTTCCACCTCCAAAAGTTATCTTGATGCAGAAAAAAGGAGTGAGCAAAGACCTAATAGAAATCATCAGCTAAATCAAGGACAGTCTTCCGCAAGAACGAACAAAGACTATCAAGAAAATCGGGGGCATGCTACCTTAAGGAAAAACATAAGCTACAACTAGCCACAGGTAAAATCTTCCCAATTTTCTTCAAGAATGGATGTCAGTAGAAACTACAATCGGTTGGATGATAATCGCAGGAATTTCTTCAATGGCCAATGTTTCTCTTGCCATAACTTTGGTCACAAAGCAGCTCAATGTGTTGCCTATAAGACAATCATGACTAGAGAAGCTCAAAAACAAAGAAGTATGCCTGCAATCACGAAGAGAACCTATAACAACTTTTCCGCCCTTGAAAATGAAATTGAATGTTCCATTTGTAATAATTTTGGTCATGAAGATTCTGAATGCAGGAGCAGGTTTTGGAAGACAACTTAGAAGGAACAAACCTCAAGTTCCAAAACATGGAGAATGAAGGAACCGCAACCAGAAAGATGTGGGATAGCTTTATATGCAGAAGGACAGGAAAATCAATGGTACATCAACAATGGATGTTTGAAGCATATGACAGGTGATAAAGAAAAACTTGAATCATATACTGCTTTAGAAAATGGAAAGAAAGTTTCTTTTGGAAATGATACCCTTGCAGCCATAAAAGGAAAAGGCATTGCTCAGTTGAAAGAAAAGGTCAAAGATGGAAACATTTTATATGTTGATGGCTTGAAGCATAATCTATTGAGTGTTATTCAGATGTGTGATAATGGAAACAAGGTGATATTTTGATCAGATGGGTGTAGTGTTCGTGATCTTGATATAGGTGAAACTGCTATCAAAGGTAATAGAACTCCAAATAATCTATACATATTTGAAGAAGGAGAACAACAATGTTATTTGAGCAAGAATGATGAACACTGGTTATGGCACCAAAGGTTGGGGCATCTAAGCTTTTCAAAAATAAGGAAAGCATGCAAATACCAGGCTGTTTGTGGTCTTCCACATATCAAAATTCCAAACAACACCATATGCAAATCATGTCAGTTTGGGAAGAAAACCTAAACTAACTTCCTTGAGAAGGAAGGATCAGCCAGTAGGCCTCTTGAGCTAGTCCATACAGATGTGTCCATTTAGCACAAGGTCTCCTCGAGGAGAAGAATACTTTATATTATTCATTGACGATTTCTCTAGGATGGTTTGGTTAGGACTTATGAAGCACAAGGATGAAGCATTCGAAAAATTCCAATCTTTCAAAGCCTTGGATGAAAATGAATCAGATTACAAAATTAAGTGCCTCAGGTCCGCCAGAGGTGGGGAGTTTACCTCAAATGAATTTTTCGATTTCTGTGAAGAACATGGAATAAGAAGGGAATTCTCTATAGCTAGGACTCCTCAGCAAAATGGAGTGGTGGAAAGGATGAACAGAAGAGTCCAACAAATGGATCGAGCTATGCTTGATGAGTCTGGAACTCCCGCAACCTTCTGGGGTGAAGCTGCATATGCTGCGGTTGTTATTCTCAACAAAAAAAATGTCCGAGTGAACAACGCTCAAATTCCGCACGAGCTCTGGTATGGTGAGACTCCTTCGGTAAAGCATTTCAAAATTTTTGGGAGCAAATGCTATATTCAGAATACTGATGAACAGCTTGGCAAACTTGAACCCAGAGCAGATGAAGGTATTCTCCTTGGTTATTATCCCTACAGGAAAGCATATAGGTGTTATAATAAAAGACTTGGAAGAATTGTTGACAGCATTGATGTAATGGTTGATGAAAAAGGATACATCCCTAGGCAAGTAAATTATGAAAATATCGAAGAGGATGAAGACTACTCTCTAAATCAGACAGATGATGAAGAAGAGACCTATGAAGAAGAAACCCATGAGGAGCTAGAGGAACAAATAAGGATAGAAGAAAAGACTCCTTCCAGATATGTTCAAAAGAATCATCCAGAATCACAAATTTTGGGACAAAAGGAGGCAGGTGTTCAAACAAGAAGAACAATTGCAGAAGCCTCAAGCTATTTGGCATTTCTCTCCTCCATTGAACCACAAAATGTAAAAGAGGCATGCAAAGATGAATGCTGGGTCAAGGCAATGGATGAAGAACTTGAGCAGATTGAAAAGAACAACACTTGGGAGTTGGTCCCTAGACAAAAAGATAAGAATGTCATAGGGACAAAATGGATCTTCAAGAACAAGTTGAATGAAAATTGGGAAGTTATTAGAAATAAGGCCAGACTTGTTTGTAAAGGGTATTCTCAACAAGAAGGAATAGACTTTGAAGAAACTTTTGGTCATGTTGCTAGACTTGAGGGCATCTGAATGTTCCTTGCTCTCTCAAGCTTTCAGAAGTTCAAAGTATTTCAAATGGACATGAAATCAGCTTTTCTGAATGGAGACTTAGAAGAAGAAGTGTACATAGAGCAACCAAATCGGTTCATTCTTGGGAATGATCCAAATCTTGTATGCAGATTAAAAAAGGCTCTCTATGGTCTTAAATAGGCTCCAAGGGCTTGGTACTATCGTTTGGACAAATATCTTCATCAACAAGGATTTTCAAAAGGATCAACAGATAGCAATCTCTATATAAAAACTAAAAATGACAAATTGCTAATACTTGTTGTGTATGTAGATGATATTATCTTTGGTAGAAATGAAGAATCTATGAGTCAAAGCTTTGCCATGGTGATGCAGAAAGAATTCGAAATGTCTTTGCTTGGAGAACTGACATACTTTCTTAGATTGCAAATCCAACAAAATGAAGGCGGTATCTTCTTGTCTCAAACCAAGTACCTCAAGCAGATTCTGAAGAAGTATGGCATGGAAGATTCAAAACCAGTATGTACTCCTATGGTTACAAGATGCAGTCTCAGTGCAAATGATGAATCAGCAACAGTGCATCAGCCAACTGTTGGTCACTCGAATTGTTTATTGATTAAACAGTTGAGTACCACATTAATTTGTCAACCCAGGAAAGTCCTTTTATTTCAAAGCTGACCTCGTACTGTATGCACTTTAATTTCAAAAGCATTAAAAGCTGTAGTACAACAAATCTAATTCATATCAAACGCTTACTCTGCGTTACAGCTGTCTTAAACTATTGCAGAAATGAAATGAAATTGGGTAAAGGTAAAAATTCTGCGGAAAAATGATGGTTGTTTGTAACAGAGGACCAGGACCCTGTCCTCAGAATAAGGACGTCCAACACCTGCCTCCATGACTAGTCGCCAATGCACACCAAAAATCCTATTCACCGGTGACACACTTCTCACAGCGCCAATCGATTAAAGGAACAATGTATCAGTAAAAGGGAAATATCAGAAGCAAGGCTAAACACATACAGGAATAGCACACACTTAACAGGAAAGGAATGGGTGAATCTTGTGAAGAAGGTGGGCCCTGTCCCTCTCACAAGATTCCCCTGCACACAAATACTAAGTTAAAATGCTTAGAACAATGCTTTATTCATCTGCCAAGAGTTCAATTACAACAGAGGTTCCGACCTTTAGCACTACAATATTCCGGTATCACATGCCAGTCTTTCAACTGTAGATGTCTCCTCTTTATAGAGGAGACATCTATTACAATAGATGGTCCTACAGTTTAATTCTTCTGTACAAAAATAGGAAATTAATTCATGTTACAACATACTGTTACAACAATGCATATCTTTGTCATCCTTGGTTAATCAAATCTTTCCGCTGTTGCAAAACGGGTGGTCTTCATCTATCTCCTCGGGGTCCTCGTGCTATCCTTGGTTATTCTGCTGTTGTTGCTGATTCGGTAATCTTAACCGTTCCTTAAAACACTTCATGATGTTCCTGGTGTTCCCGCGTCTGTGGCTAAATTGGCTGATCATTCTTTATTGTCATCGGCCGAGTATAGTCTTGCCAGCTTCAGACAGTTGCTGTTTCATCTTTTGCAAATTAAGACTTTTCCTGCTTTAGTCAGTTGCTGCTTCATCTTTTGCAAATTAAGACTTTTCCTGCTTTAGTCAGTTGTTGCTTCATCTTTTGCAAATCAAGACTTTTCCTGCTTTAGTCAGTTGCTGCTTCTGGTGTTGCAGCAACTGCACAGTTGTTGTTTCTGGTGTTGCAGCAACTGTGAATTATGATTCTATGGGCTTTGAATAATTCCAATCAATTGTCAGCGACTTAGCCAATTTCCAAAGATTAATTGTAAAGATAACATGAATATGTGTTGAATAATTAATCCTATAGCAAATGAGGTGAGTTACTTCATACCTTGGGATGATGAGGTCAAAAATGATATCAAGGGATTCTATTCATAGGCTAAAAAGGGTAATATCATAACAAAATGTAGGGTCAAAAGTAGACAATACAGAGTCCTAACATCCCCCCAACTGAAAGGGTTGCATGTCCTCATGCAACATTTATTTTGAATCTGAGTCGGAGAACTGGGATGAACAGTGTAAGTTGTTGATACAGCAGCTCGAGAAGGCTTTATCTGACTTGCTTCTGAATCCCTGAACATCTGTATTTGCTGCCATACTGCTACCTCCTCCTTCTTGGTCAGTTTATAATGAGCTTTATATTGCTGACCAGGTAACCATAAGAGAGGGAAATGAAAATGGTAGCCGATCCACTTCTCCGCACAGTTTTCCATACATTTAACATAATAAGGTATACGTGAAATCGCTACCAGGAGATTGAGGGGATTGTAGGGATGGTATTCCTGTCTTTCTCTGGGACAATGTTCCCAGAATAACTTGTTTGCTTCAACGGCCAGTGCCCCTTTTGTTTTCACATAATGCTGACAGTCCTGCAAGACCACTGCCTGTAGCTTCTTTATATGGTCAGCCAATTCTGGATTACTTACATAATTTCGATGCTGTGCAATGAAAGTAGCTGGACTGTGTGGTTCATTTCGAATCCAAAGGAGGCAGTTGTTCTCATTATGTTCTGCTGACATGTAGGCATTTTTCCAAGTTAATTGATTAGCTAGAAAAGAGATGAAGGCTCTTATTTGAATATCACCAACAATAGGAAGTATATTCATCGCTCTATCTTTAGGCATAGCCTCATTGTGAAGATAGAGTTCACAAAGAAAATTTTGATCATTATGTGGTGCTTCCTTGAATGTTGCAATAAACTGGTCATGTGTATTAACTTGGTATGGTCTTCCATCTCTAATTGCTTTTATTTGCAAGAACGCCAAGCGTTCTCTCAAGAATACTGCATAGTTGAAAGAGGGCTTTCTTGTAGCCAATATCCTCTGAACCAAATCAAAGGCACGGGATAGCCTAGCTTTTACCTCCTTATTTTCTTTATGTTGGGCTCTAGACTGTTCCAATGCATCCCAATTTATATATGCATAGCTGAACCAGATTGACTTTTGCTGTTGGAATGCCTTCCCTTGTGAAAGCTCATATTCTATTCTCCATGTGTCCTTTAGTTGTTGAAAACTAGAGGTCTCCGTGTAAGAATTACTGACAGAAGGAGTTTCAGTTTGTACATAGGCATCCTTGACACAGTGGAGTCCAATGAGTTCAATCTGTGCATAAGCGTCACTAACACAGTGGAGTTCAGTGACTTCAGTCTGTGCATAAGCGTCACTAACACAGTGGAGTTCAGTGACTTCAGTCTGTGCATAAGCGTTACTAAAGGATCTCTGTTCTACAGTAGTTTGGGTGGGCCGCGGTGGTACTATGTCTTCCTCCACAACTCTTGGAAAACCTGCTGATTCTTGTGTGACAACATGTTGTTCTTTCTCTGCTCCTGCAGCTCCTGCTGGTTCTTGTGTGACAGCAAGCTACCCTGTTTCTTCTTTTACAATTTTTAGAAAACCTGCTGGTTCTTGTGTGACAACGGGTTTTTCTTTCTCTACTCCTGCAGCTCCTGCTGGTTCTTGTGTGACAGCAGGCTGTTGCTTTTCCTTTGCTGCTCTTCCTGCTGGTTCTTGTGTGACAGCAGGTTGTTCTGTTTTGACTACAACAACAGGTTTCTCTATAGCAGCAGGGGGTGGCAGATTAGCTTCAGTCATTGGGACCTGTACTACCTTATATCCTGCTTGAGTGTACAGTTCACCACACTCACTGCACATGTACTCATTGTACTAAATATTTTTTGTTATCCTCGCTACCCGTGCTAATAAGTGGAGATTATATTCATTCTGGTAGGCTTCCTTAAGCATTATTATCTCCTGCTGATAATCTTTAATTTGAGATTTTAAAAACTCAATTTCTTCTTGCAAGGAGGCTATGGTAGGCGGGGCTTGCATATCTGCAGGATCTAGTGGATGAGAGGATTGTTGTTCCGCATTCATTTGGGCATTTGCATCCCCAATAGGTGGTTCTTGTGTGTCACCTGTTGGGTCAGTGGCTAGTTCTTGTGTAGTAGCCACTTTCCCAATATCACCTTGGGTGTCTATTTTAGATTTTTCGGCAGGTGGTTCTTGTGTATCAACTGCCTCAGAAAATGTTGTCACAAATTTGTCAACACTCTGCATCTCAGCCGCAGAGGGTGAGGAAAGGGACTGTTCTGGAATGATTGGAATACGGAGTGTTAGGATAATAGGTGGAGAACTGGGAATCAGAGGGTTGGTAAGTTTAACTGCTGCAGTTGACCGTTTTCTCTGCCTCTTTAAGGAGGCAGGAAAATCAACAATTTTTCTTTTTCGGTCACTTTCCTTTGGGCTAGGGAAACTATCAGGAATAGCAGCTGCTTTGATTGAAGCCTTGGTTCTTCTCCTTTTTGGTGGAGTTTCAGTTTCTTGTTGTTGTTTTCTTTTAAGAAAAATGATGGGGGTATTATCCTCAGAATCATCAATGGAAATATGAAGCACAGGGGTAGATGGTTGAGCTTCATTGGGGGATGGGGTCCTCTGCAGGGGTGTTTCTACTGCTAATTGCTGAGGAATTTCTTGAGGTATTTGCTCTGGCTGTTGGGGGACTTCCTGGGTTGTTCTGGCTGCTAGGGAACTTCCTCCTCCTACTGAGGATCTTCTTCTATTTGCTGGGGAGGATTAATGATAAGGGGTGGGTGGATTAGAGCAAAGCCTCTATTTATTAAGAGTTGGGTTAACCTATGGTGTTTGAGGGAAAGGGCTAGACGCTTCGCTTTTTCAGCATAATGTGACATGTTTTTCAGACAACCCAATAGATAATAGGGCATGTTTATCAACTGTCGATGCCTCAAATGATTTAACAAAATGAAGTCAAGTTGGTAAATTACCTGGTAACGACCTTCGCAAGTTAAATATTGCTTGACAAACTCCGCGACTTTTGGCCATGGTGGAGGCAGTGACTGAAGAGCGACCCCTCTGCCTTTAGCTTCTACGTGTTCGCCCGGTAGAAAGAAGCCTTGTTGCACATTCAAAATGACATGTTTCCTGTTGAACCAGCGTATACCGTTGGTTGGTAGCCCAGAGACTTGGGTTACATCTTCCTCTATTACCAGAATACGTACTGCCTGGACTGTAGAAAATCCTTCTCTTAAATTGCATGCAAGCTCCAACACCTGCTGTGTGTTGAAATCTGGGAGTCTTCTGAAGTAGTCTACCCACCCTGCTTGCAGGAAAATTTGATAAACCTCGGGGTAGAGTTCCAGTAGCACTGTTGTGCCATGTTCATAAGTGATCAGATTTCCTCCCATAGTTGTTGATTCAGCGAGCAATACACGATACATAGCCTAGTTTCCGAGTTTGAAACAGAGAAAACTGTTACAAATGAGGATATGCCACGACAAGGTGAGTTTTAGATATTACCGCAAGGAGTAAGGGTGGCGACGATTAACGTGTTATGGAATAATTTTGATATTTTGGTAATCCCCCCCAAATCTACGGCTGAATGATTTGATTGGCAGTATAATGATTTCGACAGTCGTATCACATCTTCGCATTAACTATAAATTAATATTCACACTTAGACATGCGTACCTTTACTTTTTACCTTTAGTCACACGCAAAAGCTTTATCTTGTCTTTTTTTGACTTAATCATAATTTGAACGGGTTTTTAATCGTGAAAACACAAGCGATCTGATGGGAAGTAGCAGTGACGACGTGTACTTATTGGAGTGCTTGGCTGGTCCTTTGAATGCAGCAGAATATGTTCCATCAGGATGATAATTCGTTAAGTGCTGGAATTGGTATTGCAGTGTTGAAAAGTGATATTTTGCCAGAACATAAGCTCGTGCGGTAGCCGCGAGGAGTGGTGTTACGGCAACGGAGAAATGATATTGTATTGACGGAAAGTGGTGTTGCAGCAACGGGGGATGATGGAAAGTGGTGTTGCGGCAACGGGGAATGACGGAAAATGGTGTTGCAGCAACGGGGAATAGCAGAAAGTGGTGTTGCAGCAACAGGGAATGACGGAAAGTGGTGTTGCAGCAACGGGGAATAACGGAAAGTGGTGTTGCAGCAACGGGGAATGACGGAAAGTGGTGTTGCAGCAACTGGGGGATGACATTGCATTAACAGAAAATGGTGTTGCAGCAACAGGGAATGGTGTTGCAGCAACGGGAAATGGTGTTGCAGCAACAGAAAATGGTGTTGCAGCAACAGGTAATGGTGTAAAACTTGACTTATGATTCGAAGAGTGTTCCCAAGCTACAAAGTGATTCTTTTAGGATTTTTATTCTCATCCATCCTCCGAAAGTAAGATATGCAAAACAACTAATTGTAACATAGCAACCCCTTGGTAGGGATTATTAGTTAAGAAATCTAATCTAAAAATAAATAAATGAACAGAAATTTAAGTGCCTTGAGGGGAAGCAAATTCCCTTATAAAAACATAGTGTAATTCTGCCATGCAGGTAGCTTTGAAATCCTCCTTAGAAACAGGCCGTTGATACGGACGGAGTCGGTATCCATTCACTAATAACAGTGTTCTATTATCATCAATCGTTAAGAGTCTGACTGTTCCATTTGGAAATACAACATCTATTTCATAAGGTCCTAGCCACCTTGTTCTCAATTTACCTTGGAAATTCTCGAAACGGGAGTCATACAGTAAAGCCCAGTTACCTTTCTGGAACTGCTTCTGCTTAATAGTTTTTTCATGCCATCTGGTTCTTTGTTGCTGAATCATGGTTGTTTGGTGGATGGCATCCAATCTTTTCTCGTCTAGCTCTTGCAGCTGCTGCAAACTGGTTGTCTGTGCATCAGTCAAATCGAGGTTAACAGCTAAAGCAGTTCTTAAAGTTTTGATTTCAAACTCCAAAGAGAAAACAACATTTTTACCAAAAACTAACTCATAGGGTGAAAAGCCTATGGTGTTCTTCCAAGTGGTTCTATAAGCCCAAAGTGCTTCAGGCAGCTTTTGAAACCAGTCCCTCCTGTTCTCCTTTATTGTTTTTGTCAGAATAGCTTCTATGACTTTGTTGGTGCTTTCCACCTTCCCATTTGACTAGGAGTGATAAGGTGTGGTCATTCTATGCTTAATATGGTATTTCTGCAATGTGTCTTTGAAGCCATGAGAATTAAAAGGAGCTCCTCCATCAGTGAATAGCTCCCTAGGAAACCCAAACCTAACGAAGATTTCTTCAAATAAAAATGTTAATACTGATTCCTCATTAGCTTTGATAAGTGCCTTGGCCTTTACCCACTTAGTCATGTAATCTGTACATACTAGTATATAAACTCTTTTATTAGATGGAGGATTAATGGGACCTATAAAATCTAGTGCCCATCTTTCAAATGGTTCAAGAATCACCTGGGGATTGAGTGGCATTTCATCACTGTGATTAGGCTGGCCCATTCTTTGGCAGCTATCACAGGCCCTGACATATTTCTTTGCATCTTTGAAGATTGAGGGCCAGTAATATCCCATCCTGAGAACCTTGTGTGCTATTCTTTTATCCTCGAAATGTCCTCCACAAGGTCCATTGTGGCAAGCTTTCAATACATCATAAATCTGATCTTCACCAATGCATCTCCGGATCTCCTGATCGAGTCCTATGTGAAACAAACAGTCGCTTATCCAGCTATACCTAGCACTCTACTGAATAATTTTCCTGCAACTAAGTAGTTAGCATTGTCTGCATACCAAGGTGAATGAGCAGAGATTGCAAATAAATACTCATCGGGAAAAGAATCATCTACTGGAATATTTTCATTAGTTTTTAATCGAGAAAGAAAGTCAACAACTACATTTTCTTTTCCTGGTTGGTCTACAATTGTGATATCAAATTCCTGTAATAACAGTAACCATCTAGTGACTCGAGCATTTGTAACTGATTTATTCATTAGGTATTTAATGGGCGAGTGGTCGGTATGCACAAAAGTAGTATAACCAGTAATGTAATGCCGAAATTTGTTGATAGCATAAATAACTGCTAGAAATTATTTCTCAGTGACTGTATAATTAAGTTCTACGGGAGTCATGTTTTTACTAATAAAATAAATAGCATAGGGAAGACTATTTTCTTCCTGTCCCAGGACAGCTCCAATGGAAATGTCTGAGGCATCAGAGGATATGTGAAAGGGGAGTGCCCAATCTGGTCCTCTCAAAATGGGAGCTATGGGCAACTGATGTTTAAGTTGATCAAATGCTTTTTCACAATCATCAACCCACTTAAATTCAGCATTTTTCGTTAGTAACACAAACAGAGGAGAAGCTATCTTAGAAAAGTCTTTGATAAATCTTTTGTAATACCTTGCATGTCCTAAGAAACTCCTCACTTCTGTCTGGGTTTTGGGGATAGGGAGGGTCAAAATTACCTGTATTTTTGCGGGATCGACTTGAATTCCTAAAAATGAAACAAAGTGGCCTAATACAATGCCTTCATTCATCATCATATGACATTTCTCAGTACTTAAGGCAAGATGTGCTTCTATACACCGCTTAAGTACTTTTTCAAGATTCTGCAGGGAATCTTCAAAGGTTGTTCCATAAGGAGTGAAGTCGTCCATAAAAATTTCTAAGGAATCATTTATCATATCAGAAAAGATCCCTATCACCGCTCTCTGAAATGTTGCTGGGGCGTTACATAGCCCAAATTGAAGAACCCTATAAGCAAAGGTCCCCAAGGGCTAGTAAAAGTGGTTTTATCCTGATCCTAGGGTGCAATCCTTATCTGATTATATCCGCTAAATCCATCCAAAAAGGAAAAGAATTTCTTACCAGCCAAGTTATATAATACCTGATCAATGAATGGTAAAGGGAAATGGTCCTTCTGGGTGGCCTTATTTAGGGCTCTATAGTCCACACATACTCGCCATTTCCCATTTTTCTTGGGTACTATTACTAGCAGAGAAACCCATTCATTATCAGATATGGGGTATATAAATCCTACATTTAACAATTTTTGAAGCTCTTATTTTACTATTTACCTTAAATTGGGGTTCATTCATCTTTGAGGTTGACAAACTGGCCGAGATCCTTCTTTAATATAAATACGGTGAGTGCATAGTTCAGGAGAAATCCCTTTCATGTCTGTATAATCCTAAGCGAATGCCTCTTTATTTTCTTTGAGTAGCTTCATTAACTGTTGTTTTTTATCATCTGTTAGATTAGGATTTATATTTAATGTTTTACCTGGTTTGATTTCTACTGTTATACTTTTGGAGGGACTTCCAGCTAATATCTGAGGTAGATTTTCAGTTTCAAGGTTGTGCTGGGATTCAGATTCTCAGATTGCGATGAAGTGGTTATGTATTTCTGGGCTGACCGAAGAAGGTTCAGAAATAAAGTTGCTGATTAATTCATCTTCGGTTGAGTCTTTGAGAGTTAAAGCTTGACTGACAGTTAAAATAGGTTGGGTTTCCTCATCCTCATAATCTAACCATATTGAATTATCGTTATTAATCATGGGTGTGGCATGAGGATAAAGAGTCAGCTGTTTGGTTTCCTGCCCATTATATATTGTCATTGATCCAGACCTACAGCTGATGAAAGCATCTGCTGTAGCTAGCCAAGGTCTTCCTAGAATTAATGGATGACCCCCCAACTTTGTTCTAGTTTGTAACACCACAAAGTCGGCTGGGTAATTCCAAGATTCTATGGAAATTACCATGTCTTCAATGACTCCTTTAGGTTTAATTGTAGAGCGATCAGCCAGCTCTAGGATGGTTGGATTTTCCCTAATTAAGTGTTTCAACTGCAGTAATTGTGTTGTTTCGAGTGTCATAATATTTATTGCTGCACCTAGATCTACTAGAACTTTAGAGACAAAGGTTTTGCCGACCTGAACTGTTACTGTAGGGTGACCAAGGTCACCATATTTCACAGGGGGGTATTTTTCTGTCATCAAAGCAGTCAATTCTCCCATCACATGAACTGTGAGGGGTTCCTTGTCTTTTCTTCCAGGCTTTTTAATACAGATATCCCTAACAGTTATGGCATAGATAGGGACATCTCTTAGTGCTTGCAATAATGGGATTTTGACATATAAATTTTGCAGTTCTCCTAAATGGTTAAAAGCTAGTGGCTCAAACGTTTTAGTAAGAGCCAATCTTTCAGGAAAGGGTGGCTCTGTTGTTTGGACAGTCTTGTTAGGAGATGATTTAAGAGTTTCAATGTTCTTGTTAGATGACTTTTCCTCTCTAGTTTCTTCTTTTTCGGAGTCAATAATGTCATCAATGATGGGTTCAACTATCCCCCCAGAGCATAAATGGATGTCATTACATTGCATAGGGGAGACAGGTTGACTTTGAATATCGATTACCTGTACAGCTTTATTATTGTTTGGGTTGGGATTAGGTTGCACAAGCAGTTGGGGTCTGATTGACTGGTTATTCTACGGGGCATTAGATGGTAAGGAAAGAGATTGTTGGTGTTGAGGAAATGGAATCTGTTGGGTTGCCCAATTTGGATTCCACTGATTGAAATAAGGTTGTTGAAGAGTCCAAGGATTCCACATAGTAGGGTCAGTAAAAGGACGATTTGGTTGCTGCATAGGAAATTGCATCGGATTAAAGGGTGGGTATTGCATTTGATTCATGGGTGGGAAATTTGTTTGTAAAGGAGACTGATTATTCCAACGACTAAATGATGTGTTAGAACTCATACCTTGTCTTTGTGGCCATTGCCTCCTCTGTGTCATTAGGTACACTGCTTTAGCTTCTTCTTCAGTTGATTGTAGCGCTGCCTTTATTCCTGGCAAAGAAGGGCATTGCTGTGTTTCATGATCCTTTTCACAAATAGTACAAATTGGTACCTTATCCAATGGGCATTCCTGCAGTGGGTGCTTTCCTCTACATTTGGAGAAAAAGATAGCCAGGGCAGCTTCTGCTTCTTCCTGTTTCTTTTTAACCTGTAGAGCATCAATTTGTGAAGCAAAGGAGCTTAACATTTCAGTTTTAAATTATTCAAGCAGATTACCTATTTCGGCTCGTGTTGCTCCTCCGCTTGCTGACTTCTAGACTCTTGAATATGTACTGTCCCTAGTTTTAGATCTGCTTGCTGCTCCTCTGGAACACCTCATGCAAAGGTTGATAATCTCATCAAATGGTTCTTTGGAAATATCCCCTTTTCCAAGCATATTTAACATATCTAGGCAGTCATCTCATACTCCTTTTAGTAGTATTGTCTTCAAAATATCCTTACTCATGGTTGGATGATCTGATCGCTGCAGATTATATTGCAATCTCTCTACAAAGTCTTCCAGATTCTCATCCTCTTTCTGAACCATTTTGAACAATTCTTCCTTCCTTTCTCTTGTTCGACAGTAATCCTGATATTTGCTCAGAAAATTTTCTTTCATCTGATCCCATGTGGTGATTACCTGAGCCCCTAGGCTCATAAACCATCTTAACGCATTCCCTTTCATTGTTGCTGGAAACAATTTTAACTTCTAAGCAGGAGTTACATAATCATAACTTCTACACAGTATATCAAATTCAAAGAGGAACTCATCGGGATCTTCAGAGGATAACCCATGAAAATTAGGCAATGCTGCAGGTGGAATATTTTTCATAGGGATTGCTCCTCTTGGGAGGTCCCCGATAGGAAATTCCATGGTGGAAAGTGAGTTTTCCCCCCTTCCTTCTACTCTATTATCCTCCATTATTCTTCTCCCCGAATCACTGGCTCTGTCTTCAGTATCTTCTGTTTCTTCAGGTTCTTCTACTGGTTCCTCAATGTGCTCTGGTGTTTCCATCTTCCTTTCAGGCCCTAGTACTTCCTCTGTCTGATGATCTGTTTGGGAGGAATATTGGATTTGAGGTCTTCGGGAACTCGTTCTCTGAGATGTTTCAGCTTTTGAAATGATCTCGTCAATGAAAGTTTATCTTCCGCCTCCTGTGCCCTTACTGCCTGTGAAGTTAGCTTTCTTGCATCCTCTCATGCACCTGTTATTCTAAGGAAAAATCATTAATTCCTTAAAAAAAAAGTTTTAGTCGCCTTCCCCGGCAACGGCGCCAAAATGTTGGTCACTCGAATTGTTTATTGATTAAACAGTCGAGTACCACATTAATTTGTCAACCCGGGAAAGTCCTTTTGTTTCAAAGGTGACCTCGTACTGTATGCACTTTAATTTCAAAAGAATTAAAAGCTGCAGTACAACAAATCTAATTCATATCAAACGCTTACTCTGCATTACAAAAGTCTTAAACTATTTCAGAAATGAAATGAAATTGGGTAAAGGTAACAAATCTGCGGAAAAATGATGGTTGTTTGTAACAGAGGACCAGGACCCTGTCCTCAGAATAAGGACATCCAGCACCTGCCTCCATGACCAGTCACCAATACACACCAAAAATCCTATTCACCGGTGACACACTTCTCACAGCGCCAGTCGATTAAAGGAACAACATATCAGCAAAAGGGAAATATCAAAAGCAAGGCTAAACACATACAGAAATAACACACACTTAATAGGAAAGGAATGGGTGAATCTTGTGAAGAAGGTGGGCCCTGTCCCTCTCACAAGATTCCCCTGCACACAAATACTAAGTTAAAATGCTCAGAACAATGATTTATTCATCTGCCAAGAGTTCAATTACAACAGAGGTTCCGACCTTCAGCACTACAATATTCCAGTATCACATGCCAGTCTTTCAACTATAGATGTCTCCTCTTTATAGAGGAGACATCTATTACAATAGATTGTCCTACGGTTTAATTCTTCTGTACAAAAATAGGAAAATAATTCCTGTTACAACATATTGTTACAACAATGTATATCTTTGTCATCCTTGGTTAATCAGATCTTTCCACTGTTGCAAAACAGGTGGTCTTCGTCTATCTCCTCGGGGTCCTCGTGCTATCCTTTGTTATTCCACTGTTGTTGTTGATTCAGTAAATCTTAACCGTTCCTTAAAACACTTCATGTTGTTCCTAGTGTTCCCACGTCTATGGCTAAATTGGATGATCATTCTTTATCGTCATCGGCCGAGCATAGTCTTGCCAGCTTCAGACAGTTGCTATTTCATCTTTTGCAAATTAAGACTTTTCCTGCTTTAGTCAGTTGCTGCTTCATCTTTTGCAAATTAAGACTTTTCCTGCTTTAGTCAGTTGTTGCTTCATCTTTTGCAAATTAAGACTTTTCCTGCTTTAATCAGTTGCTACTTCTGGTGTTGCAGCAACTGCACAGTTGTTGTTTCTGGTGTTGCAGCAACTGTGAATTATGATTCTGTGGGCTTTGAACAATTCCAATCAATTGCCAGCGACTTAGCCAATTTCAAAAGATTAATTGTAAAGATAACATGAATATGTGTTGAATAATTAATCCTATAGTAAATGAGGAGAGTTACTTCATACCTTGGGATGATGAGGTCAAAAATGATATCAAGGGTTTCTATTCATAGGCTAAAAAGGGTAATATCATAACAAAATGTAGGGTCAAAAGTAGACAATACAGAGTCCTAACACCAACCTATAGATCCATGATTGGAATTCTACTTTATTTGACAGGTACACTACCAGACATCATGCATGCAGTGGGAATAGTTGGAAGATTTCAGGAAAATCCTAAGGAAACTCATCTTCAGGCAGTAAAGAGAATTTGCAATTATCTTCAAGGAACTCAAAACTATGGCTTATGGTATCCTAGAGATACATATCTCACTCTTCATGCTTATATAGATGCAGACTGGGCTGGAAGCATGGATGATAGAAAGAGCACAAGTGGTGGTGCATTCTTTATGGGTTCTAGATTAGTATCTTGGTTTAGCAAGAAACAGAGTTCGATTGCTTTATCTACAGCTGAAGAAGAATATGTAGTTGCTGCATCTTGCTACACTCAACTCCTTTCGATGATGTAGACCTTGGAGGACTTTCAAATCACTTGTACACCACCTATCTCCATCTTATGTGATAATACAAGTGAAATCAGCATTTCAGAGAACCCAGTCATGCATTCAAAGACAAAGCACATACCGATCAAGTATCACTTTCTCAGGGAACAAGTGATTCAACAAAAGTTCAAGTTGGAGTATGTTCCTTCTAAGGAACAAGTTACTGATATTCTCACCAAACCTTTGCCCAGGGAGACCTTTGAATACCTGAGGCAAAAGCTGGGAGTAGTTGATGCATCATCTTGCTGTTAAAACTTGTCTCTTTTAGAGAAAAATGGGTGTGCGCGAGTTGCTTGAGGAGGATCCACGTACATACATCGGTTTGTCAGAGATAGTCACGTATATGGAAGCTTGATGGATATCAGTAGGGATAGGCTCTGGTTGAAGATAGTCTGATATGGGTCTGACAGAGACCATCTGGCACAGGTTCAAGGGGAGCAGATAAACTTCTAATTATGCATTGTTGGCATTATTTTAGAAGCTTTTGGTTTTAGTTCACAGCTATTGGTGGTTTCAGGTGGAACGAAGGCAGAGAAAGAATAGAAGGAAATCAGGGTTTCTTATCTGAATGAGCTTGCTTATAGTCAGGGGTAGCATGAACAACACACTTCAGTAGAGCAGAGATTTCAGCAGGTACTCAGGGGGAGTATGGGCAGCAGAATGTTTCTCTAGGAAAGAGAT
>APFE030390956.1:53725-72992 GCA_000404065.3 Pinus taeda | reverse complement strand
AAGGCTGCACCAGTACAAAATATTGTAAAAGGATTTTCTTATTAAGAAGAAGATTGAGATGACTTGCAGCAGGTGGTTTTCTCCCACATTGGGTTTCCACCTTATATATCATGGTGTTCATGTGTGTGCCTTATGTGTGATGATCTATTCTATGTTACTGCATCTGTTAACTGATAATATGGTTGATAATGTTCTAATGCACTCATTGAAGATCAATTAACTTAATCATAAGAAGTTGTGGAAGTAGCATATATGAATCTGAATATGGAAATGAAAAAGTTTTATTGATGTGATAATACTAATTCACCCCCCCTCTCAGTATTATTTCCAACAGGCCTCTCAAGGATGAGAGGGTAACCATTGAATTTGGTCTTAGGCTAGAGAACTAATAAGTCAATAGGGTATTCCTAGGAATCAATGGATACCATCACATCCTTAACAATTCCCTCAGGAGCTACTGTGGATTAGTTTACAAGATGCAAGACTGTCATGTTCTTCCTTAATGATCCCTGGAGATTCAACTTGAGCATAGTGTCCTTAGTCATCACATTGATGGCAGCCCCAAGATCAACCAAGGTATGGGGGAAATTGGTGCCATCGATGTGTACATCTACTACATGACTCCTAGGATCTAGATACTTTGGGAAAATTACTTGCCCCAACATTAAGTCAGATAGTTCTCTATTGACATTAATGTTAGGGGTATCTTTCTTCGGCCTTCCTATATGTTTGAAACACTTTTCTTTGATCATATTGTTGTAGATGGGGAAACCTTTGATGGCTTGGAGAAGAAGGATTTTAACACATATATTTTTAAACTCACCCAGAAGTTCAATCTCTTATGGGGTGTGCTGGATTGGATGGGTTAACCTTTGAGGAAAGGGGGGTGGATTCACTCTAGGTACACTTTCCTCTCTTTCCTCCCCACTCTCCCTAGGTGGATATGGAGGTTGGTTATCTGGGAGTACTCTCCCAGACCTAAGTTTAATTTCATGAATTTCCATAGCATAGGTAGGGTAGGATGTCTCTCCACTATAGACCTATTCTGCCTGTCTGTTGTTCGAGTTCGGGTTTGGTTGGGCAGACATTTGAGGTGGTTTAGGCGGAGTAGGGTGTAGGAGCTGTGGTTGAGTTGGAGGTGAAGGAAATAGAGATGGAGCTTGGTTATATGGGGGCCTCCACCCCTAGGGTGGTGCATTCCACTGAGGTTTTGGAGGAGTATATGACTAAAATGGTTGGTTGGCTAATTGGGAATGGTATTGAGGTGCAAACTACTAGGGAAAATGAGTAGACCAGGAAGGATGAAGGGGGGCACCAAGGGGGAATGGATGTGTTTTTATTAGGGTTGTAATATGAATAGCATGACCCTAATTGGGAGAAAAGAAATGTTGTCTATTGAAAGAATGAAAGAATAAAAAAATTCTTGCAAAATAACATGAAATCCTCTATCTACTTGCTAACAGACCTTGCTTACGAAAGAACCCTACTTTAACACATGTGAGGTTTTAACTAATCTAAGCATGAAATTTGATATAGAGAGTACTAACTGTTCTGTGCATGAATAAATATAAAGAACTCCTTTGTTTTTATGTTGTTGCTTGAAAAATGTAAATGTTAATCTTTGTTTGTTATTTGGCAGGGGAGACAGGTGTGGAGGAAGAGGATTACAATGGTTCTGATGGCTTGGAGGTCAAGTAGGGGCCTATTCCTAGCTTGAGTGATGATTTTTCTCAATTCAGGCTCAAACCAGGCTGCTACAGGTTTTCCTACCTGATGTCTATAGGATGTACTAGTTCTCCTATAGGATCCCCTGTTCTACTACAGGAATAGACTGAAAGCTTAGGGAGTGGTCTAGAAGGTGGAATGGAGATTGGAAAAGGTGGATAAGAAGGGAATAAGGCATGGAGAAGTAGCCACTACTCAGAACTCAAGAAAAAGCTTTAATATGGTTGGATTTTCTCAATGGAAATGGCAAATTTTCCTTATGAAACAAGAATTCGAATTGAGACCTTGGTGAATTATGGAAATCATGGGTGGATATGGCTTGGATGAGGCTGATGAGATGAGGTCTCCCTACAATGTAGAAACTCCTGCAAAAACACACATCATTATTGTAATTTATCCTTAAATTCATCTAAAAACAAGAAGGGTTTATTCGAACTAGAAGAAAACAGAGTTGTCACCATTTATTTGATAAGTTCATGCATGGAAGTGCTTGAAATCAATACAAAAGTGATATGAAATCAGTGGAAAACCTAAGAGATCAGAAATTCCAATTGCAACTCATCCTATTAAACTGAAAGATAATGGACCAATTAGCAGGAAACCCTAAATTACACAAAAAGAAAGAATTCTATTTTTTTGGGCTGTATGGGAAGTGTTCCTCAAGCCATGATCCCTGAAAGGGAGAAATGAAGTCAAAACCCCTCGCTATCAGCCTTTATAGAATATCTCCTTGTCACATGATGCTACTGTTAGAACTATCCTCAAATGGAAGAAAACTAATTAACCCTAACAATATTTGCAAATTAACAACACCAAAATTAGTTCAGCAACTAACTATGAGCATAATATAAACATGAATATACAACAAGAGGAACCTATGCTGCTAGGGTTGGGCCCTAACCCAAGAGCTTGAGCCCTTTGAGTCAACTCAGTGCTGGATCAAGGGAATGCTTCTCATTTTCATTAAAATATCAGAAATACACAAGAGTGCTTGGTTACAATGCTTCAACTCGAAATTGTTGCCTAGCTATCTTGAACAAAAAATTTGAATTCTATTGAGGATTTAGGCCTCTTGATTTATACAACTGAAGTTACCAACAACTTCCTTAAATTTAGGGAGGCTTGGCTCCCAATCTCGAGATCAACTGGTCTTCAACTGTCACTGGCTTGGCTACCAATCAACCTCATGACTCGACTGCTTGCAACTCCAAGTTAATGAGATTTGATTGAGGAATCTTGGAGTGAGTGAGGAGTTAAGGAGGGAGATCTTATCCCCTAGAATTGCTCTTTCTTGTCTTCATTCAAGTTCCTACATTTTAATTAGCCAAACTTTTCTCCAAAACCTGCAATTAATGCACATTAGACCACTCGACATTACATCTCATCTTTACTCTCCTTATTAAGAAAAATATAATTAAAACATGTAAAGAATTATGATAAAATTTGATTTAGTTGGAGGTGCATTAAGGTCCATATAATTCACCCATTGATGATCCTCATCAACCTGCAATAGAGAAGTGAGGGAAGTCAAGCATATTGTGAGTGTGTTCTATTGTGAGAGGTGATCATTGAGATAGAGAGGTTGAACCATTTTGGAGGACTCTTTGTAATACAACAAAAAGAGAAGTAAGAGGGTTGTGTGGAGAATTGCAAGGGTAATGTGGAAGTTCGGTCAGTGGAGAATCCTTGACAGAGGAGGAAGAGCGCAGAGAAAGTGTTGTTGTTAGAAGCAAGAAGAGATCTTCTACAAGTGAGCAAAAAAGGTAGTGTAGAAAGTCAAATATGCAAATAGCCATTATTGGTATTTTACTTTTATTATTGTATGCATATATTTTCTAGTTTGAAAATTGTATTAAATAGTAGAGAAGTGGCGAGAGTAGGTTGGTTCATGAATAATGAAGAGGTTGGTGTTGGGAACGGGTCCCCTGGGGTCATTTTTGGGACTAAAATCCTAAGTTTGGGGCAGAAAGCCCAATTTTTTTATAAAGGAATGTAAAGTCTCCGCATTTTGTGGCTACAGAGTGCAAAGATATCAAGAGTCAAAAAGGGTTCCGCGCTTAGTTTAGATAGCTTGTGTCAGCTTTAGAGATCTTTCCTTGGTCCGTAGACCATGGGATTATATAAAAATGGAGTCTTAGAAGAGTTTAAGGAAAAGCAGAGTTCTAACTAAGTTTGAGTCTGTGAAGAGCTAAGAGGGAGAGACTTATCGTAGGAAGAGGCTTTGTAGCTAAGTGCATAAAGGCCTAGGGTAGAAGTCCACAACTGAGTGTGCAAACCCTTGCAGCTATGTGTGCAGGGCAAATAGAGTCTGTATTGGGAATCTCAATCATCAATAAAGATAAGTATTCTAAAATTACTGTGTATTTTTCTTCTGTGGATTGCATGCGATTATGTTATGTTAATTTCTAGGTTTATGTTATAATGATAATTTGATGCATGGATGTTATGTTTAAATTTGTTATATGAATGCAAATAAGGATATATGTTTACATGAAGATAACCTTAATTGCATGGTAAAATTGGCGAGCACTTAAGATAATTCGAAAAATTATACAATAACGTAGTAAGAAATGTGTGTAAGTACCTCAGCCACTAGTTAGGGTTGCACGAAGGATGATCTTATAGCTTTGTGAAGGTTCTAAGGGATAGAAGAGAACGCACATCGATAATACCTAAAGGCTTATTGATCTGCGTGAAGGAAGGGTTTAAGGTATAAAACCGACATCACAGCCATCACAGGGTGTAGAAACTTGGTTCTTGCATCCCCCCATACTACTTCGGGTGAGACTTTGCTCTGCTCTCTGCAAACTGATGCCGAAAGGGCCAGTAATGTAGATATTTGCTTGTCTGACTAATGTTGAACCTAGGTTAGGACCCATCAAGCTAATAAATGGTTTTGTTTCTGGGAATGGAATCTACATAACGAGATGTGTGATGTCACATCATTGGAATCCAACTAAGAAGGAGATTAAAGACTGGTTAGATATGAAGATCCACAAATTCGTGTCACTGAAGAACATGAATATGTGCTTGACAAAAGAAAAATGGTTGGACATATAAATGTACACATACATGAAAGTTTCTTTTTTTCCTTCCCAGTCGAACTGTATGAGTTGATTGTGAAGTTGGAAGACAGCCAAGGGAGGTGGAGGCTTGACAATCCGATTGTTTGGACCCTAGAGTTATAGTGGATATTGGAAACCTCTAAAGATAATATTGCACATGTTGTCGATCATTGGCTTAACCGTATCATAGGAGGGTTTGTGACAGAGTTCACAGTTGATACTTTCGTCAACTACAGTGAAGTAGAGCATCACTTCTTCAAGGGGCCACAAGGTAAGTATTTAAAATCATTAAATACTTGGATTAAGATGCTCATGTGAAAAGAGGGTCATGTAGTTGCCTTGATATTTGGAGCTATGTGAAGTGGAAGGTTTTTCAAGGATGGAGGAAGAAAAGGTCCTGAGTATAGCCCGCTGATTGAGCTTCCTTTGAGTGATGACGAAGGAGTAGCACAGGCTTCTCTACTGATCGCTATATGGTTGATAAGACAAGGGTTCCCGTGAATACCTACACCTCCTCCACCCCCATCCCATCCATCCACAGCACCTCCATCCTCACCTCCGCCACTTACCCCATCGCCCACACCATTGCCACCTCCACCATTGTTCAACACAACGAACTCTGTAAAGCTACCTATATTCAAGGGCGCAGGAAATGAAGATCCGAACTAGTTTTGTTTCATCACGAAGGTTGTATGTGAAGCTCAGGGTATCATGAACGATCAAATGAAGAATGCAACATTGGTTAGTGCCTTGCAGGACTGCACAATAATGTGGTACATTATGTACAGTACTGATAACTCGACGTCCACATTGGCAGATATCTAGACTACGCTGAATAGGGAATTTAGTAGACCTAAGTCTCAAGTGCAATCCATTATGGGATTCAAGGAAATCATGATGAAGCCTGGGGAGACACCCGGATCAAATATTGAAGTGTACGATCTGTGAAGCCAACATGAACCTAAAATATGGAAAGCACCACAAATGGTTTTTGGCCTCGTTCCTGCCCCACCTAAGGGTTGCGCTATCACAACAGAAGATTGGGACCTAGGCAGAAGCTCTAGAAATCGTGATGAGACTGCATGAGACACCTTTGCAGGATGTTAATCTGGGGGTTCAGAAGATTCACACATAGTTGCAAAACCTTTTCCTCAAAATGCAAAGTCTAAAAAGAGACAAAATAGCTTGGCTAGAGGCACGCGAAGAAGTCTGGTACCTGAAATGAAAAGGTTAGGGGCATGAAAAGGATCACTATCTAGTATTTGTGAACTATGTTGCAGTAGGGGAACCAATGCCTCTAAGGTTGAAGGCTATAGTAGGGCTAAGTAAAAGCCACGCTATGGTGTGCTATATGCCAGGTAGAAGGGAAACATGCAACCAAAAATTGCCATTTGATACAGAAATTCATACAGACACGACAACATCTCTTCTGCAATTTTTGTCAATGAGTAGGTCATGAGGAGTGCAATTACCATAGTTATGAATTAATGATGGATAGGACACCTACATACAAGGTGTAGGCAAAAACGCATCCTTCGGACCAAGGTGTTGGGGGAGTGCAAGGTGAGTATTAGGGGCACAGCCAAGCCTAAGGTGGTGGAGGGCCTAGTAGAGGTCAAGGGCAGCTTATTTGTTACAATTTTGGAGGACCAAGACACTACATGAGAGACAGCCTAAATCTGATGCGACTGGCATGCTGCTACTATACTCAGCTTGACCATGCAACTAAGGATTTCTCTATATTATTGGCTAAGATTCACGAGAAGGGGGCACAACCTCCACATCTAACTCAAAACCTATAGATGATGAGGGTTGAGCCTTGTGAGGAAGACCCTAAGGTAAACATTATGCTACGGAGTGGAACGATGACTCGTGAGGATAAAGGGAAGAAGCTTGTACAAGGTGTGTGGGTTCACAAAGCATGATAAAAGGAGATTGGGTTTGATTTGGAGCGTGCAAAAGAAACATTAATGGAAGCAAGTAAAAGATTTGTTGAGTCCTCTACCTCGGGAAGTCAGGAGAAACCAGTTGAAGAAATGGACCCATCCATGATTACCACATTCTTGGAGACCTGCATGAAACTAATCTGTGATAGTAAGACTGTGAAGGGACTATAGGAACTAATCAACCAATGCGCTGGCAAGGACAACTCTACTGGAAAACAACATGTAGTTAGAAAGCTTGGTAAGCATAAGGTGAGGATTGGATGTGAGATGAGACTCACCATGCAGATAGGGGAATATGAAATGGACCAAGTTATCTTGGATTTGGGGTCTGAAACAAATATTTTGCCAAAACAAACATGGGAAAGAATGGGGAGGCCTATGCTCCAGTGGTCTTTGATCCAGTTAAGGATGATGAATCAACAAAAAATCATCCCAATGGGGAGGCTTCAGGGGGTAACAGTTGACATCAAAGGCATGAGCACACTTGCATATTTTGAAGTAATAGAGATTGTGGATTATAGCAGTCCCTACCCTGCCCTCTTGGGGATCGATTGGGCCACTGACATGAATGGGGTAATCAAATTGAAGAAGCAAAATATGATATTTGACCGTGCTATATATAACCAATCTGTGATTATGAAGGTGATGACGATTTGGACAAGATTTATAAGGTAACAGTGTGAGACCAGAATTGGGTGAATCCAATAGTAGACAGACGTATTGAATGGGAATGCGAGAGCTCCTACACATCAAATTCAAAGAGAGAACTAGAGCACTGGAAGAACTGACTACATGAAGTATCTACGTTGCGTTGTAATATGATGACCAAGTCGTTGCGCTGCGCATCATCAGAGGTAAGGAATTTGCCTCACTATGATGGGCTAACTAACATTGGTTTCTATTTGGATACATTTGAAAGGGAAGTGCCCAAGAAGAATTGCTTCTAGGCATTAAATTGGGTGATGCATGTTACACTTGCAAGATGGTGGGGTACGCACAGGGGTAGTTTCGATGGTTGGCACGAATATAGGAATGATGAGCATATGAATTGGCCACCCAAAGGTACGACTAACATAAAAGTATGATGGGAGGAATGATCCGCATGATCATTTGGCCAAATGGAATGAAGCATATAGAGTGAAGCCTCAGCCGGAGTGGGTCCATCTATTTTTTCATACTTTGGAGGACCAATGAATTAGTACTTAGAGATAGAACTCCATCATGGCACTGAAGAATGGGATGTTTTACGCCAAGGATTTATGATGATGTTTAGTTTTGAGGATGGATTTGAGTCCATCAATGAAGCATTGCAGGAGTTTAAGACAACCATCTTTAGGATAACACATGATCCTCTAGACCTGATTCAACCTAATTTGACTACCCACCTGAGCCACGTACTGGAATGTTACAATGTAACAGTGGAAGAAGAAGATGAAGACTCGAGAAAGATTAATATCCCAGAGACTGAAGGTCATTGCGGAGATGAAGGACCATAGCTAGAGAACTCAAACATAACTAAGCCACTCAAGACCAAGTAGGTGAACATTGGCATAGAGGCAAAACCAAATTTTGACAAGATTGGGGACTATTAGGATGACATAACAGTAGATGAGGTCACCGAACTACTCCGTGAATATAAAGACTTATTCCCCATGAAGTTTTCCTATCTAAAAGGGATAATAGGAGACCTGGGTGTCATGAAGATCACCCTAAAGCAGGACGTGAAACCTATGAAACAAATACTGTACCACCTCAACCCGAAGTATAAGGAAAGTGTCTGCATTGAGTTAGATAAGATACTCATGGAAGGCATTATTGAATTGGAAAAGAAATAGAAGGAAGAAATAAGGATATACATAGGTCTCAGGAAATTGAATGACGCTTGTGTGTATGATCCTTTCTTGACCTCATTCACTTACGAGGTCCTGGATAATGTAGGTGGCCAAGAAGCATACTCTTTCACTGATAGGCTCTCTGGGTACCATCAGATCAAAATTGAGCTTGAGGAAAGAAGCAAGATGACCTTCGTGACTAAATGGGGATGTTTTCAATACCCCGTAACACCTTTTGGACTAAAGAATGCGCCATCGATCTTTTCTCATGTATTTTTTGCGGCATTCAAAGACTTCATTCATAAATTTTTGGAGGTATACTTTGATGATTGGATAGTGTTTGAATTGGTCAAGTTCCATGTGGCAAGTCTACGCTTGATGCTAGATACATGTAGGAGATACCAGATCATGCTCAATCTAAAGAAGTGTTTTTTTTGTGTCCCTTTTAGGATATGGCTAGGTCATGTGGTATGGAGACAAGGATTGATGGTAGACCCTACGAAGATCGTGGCGATAATCAACTTGGACGTGCCAAGGAGTGTGAAACAGCTAAATGCAACTTTATGTCATACCGGATACTATAGGAAGTTCATCAAGAGCTATCCCCAAATCACCGTTCCTATGGAGAAATTGTTGAAAAATGTTGCTACTTTATGATGGAATGATGAATGTTAGAAGAGCTTGGATGTGCTGAAAGAGAAAATGGTCACCATGCCGATCCTAGTCTTCCCGAATTGGAAGAAGGAATTTCATGTGCATGTGGACAGATCATGTATTGCATTGGAAGCTATACAGACACAAGCCATTGAGGGAGAAATAGATCACCCTATAGAATTCACTAGTAGGAAGTTGTCTAAAGCGGAGAATTATTTTTCAACGATAGAGCACGAAGGATTAGCTTTGGTGTACACGCTTCTGAAGCTCAGGCACTATTTGTTGGGTAGACACTTTAATATGTATATGGATCATTCCGCATTGAAGTACCTGGTCAACAAGCCCATGTTGGGGGGGGGGGGAATATGTAGGTGGTTGTTGTTCTTCCATGAGTACGACTTCGAAGTTATTGTGAAGCTAGGAGGACTGAATGTGGGACCTACTAATTTAGAGGAAGGACTGCCTGATGCACAGTTATTTGCAGTGCACATCATGGACAGTCACTTTGAATATATTATTCACTTTTTGACGACAAGAATGTCTCTGGAATGTTATACATGTTAATAGAAGAAAGAACTATAGTGCGCACAACAAACTTTTCTATCATTGTAGGGCACTTGTACAAAATGGGATTAGATGAAATATTGCATCGTTATGTGCCTAACTTTCAACAAAGTAGCATCCTCACTGAGGCTCATGGAGGAGCCACCGAAGGACATTATGCAGGGAAAGTAGCAAAGCAAAAGATCCTATGTGCTGGGTTGTGATGGCTGACCCTACATAAGGATTCGAAAGAATATTGTAGGGCATGTGATGCATGTCAAAGGACTAGCAGGCCATCGCAAAGGGATGAGATTCCTCTAATACCACAGGTGACATTAAAACCATTTGAAAAATGGGTAATTGATTTTGTGGGACCAAGTCAGCCTCTAGTAAAGAAGATGGGTGTGTGGTACATCATCACCATGACTGAGTATTTGACCAGATGGGCAGAGGCACACCCTGTGAAGGAATGCACATGCATGACAACAAAAAAAATTATTTTTGAGTATGTCCTAACAAGATTCATGTGTCCAAATATTTTGATGAGTGATCACGGTACGCACTTTCTTAATGAAACAATGAGCGCGTTGACAGAGGAATTCCAGGTGTATCATCAGAAAAGTATGCCTTATCATCTATAAGCTAATTGGATGGTGGAAGCGTTCAATAAGATATTGGAGAGTGCACTAATGAAGGTTTGCAATGCTTAGAGAAATGACTGGGATGTGTGTGTACCTGTGGTACTATGGGTCTACAGAATGACTTGCAAGAAGTTGACAAATGCCTTTGAGACTCACATATGGCGTAGAAGTTGTAATGCCAATGGAATACATTGTACCTAGTCTACACATAGTGACATTCACATGAATAATAGATTGAAGAGCCCTAGAAGAGAGGTTTGTGTAGCTAGAGGAGCTTGAGCAGGACTGATTTCTATTTGGATTTCATCAACAAGATCAAAAGGAGCAAAAAAAGGCATGGCACGATCGGCACATCAAACTGCGCACCTTCAAGATAAATGATCTAGTCTTGTTATATGACAACAAATTTGATAAATTTCTAGGGAAATTTAGGATGCACTGGCTAGGGTTGTATGTCATCAAGGAGATTACTGTTGGTGGAGCGGTTCAGTTGGTCAAGTTGAATGGAGAACCCTTCCTAGGGAAGGTAAATGGTAGCCAATTGAAACCATACACCGGTGATACAGCTAGGTGACTATATGAGGGAAGCATAGTCTTAGCACTCCAGGAAGCTAAAAGGAAGTGTGCGACTATAAACTACACTGCCCAGATCGAAGAGCTGCGTGATTGGGGAATTGTGCGGAATGAAGAAATGTCATAGAGCCCACATAAGTGCACATGTAGCTATGCTACCAAAGGAAACATTGCATAGGGCAGCTGGAAAGTGACTGTTAAAGTCACTGTTCGTGATTTGATGATGAAAAAATGGCTAAATGGAGTAGGGGGTGGCATTTAAGTCAAAATTTATGGACCAAATATTTGAAAATCTGCCACCAATATAGCATTAATGAACCGATTGTGGGGGGAATGGTCGGATTTGAATTCAAAAATGCCTATAAATTACAAAGGGTTGCCCAGTGGAAAACACTTGGCATTTTGAGAATTGAGGTGTTGAGCTCTCAGGCACGCATGAACCGTGAAAAATTTGAAGCTTTGATAGCAAGTTCAATGTTTGAGAAGTTACCAAAAGAGACACAAGAGTTGTTGAATAGCATTATGTCGACCTAACTAAGACTGTAAATGGTGGGGAAGCAATGACGACTAAAGCAATGATCATCCACCTTGCAAACTATCTCTGCCATTTGTCTACTCTCGCCCATCGCACCCTACAGAAGGGCTTTTCAGTATGCATCGCACTTTTTGCATGTGGCAAGTGAGATGCATTGCACCCTTAGCACTGAGCAGTCTGTATGGTCCAGTTTTGACCAATTATGAGCAGTTTTCCATGGAGAACTTCTAGGAGATGATGTATGTTAGCACCCAAATCCACCTTAGGCTAAAGGAAGGCCAAATTCAGGGTAACCACAAACCACACTTAGTCTGGTAGCTAGCCCTACCAGAACAGGAGAGGGCTCTCTCCGAGTCACACTCAGTGAATAGATAAATTAAAAGGTATGAGATGACTTACAGTGAAATATTGATCTTACGCTAGTAAGTAATTATGGATGCAAGAAACAATTTTTTATGAATGACTGAGTTTCTGGGATGGTATTGGACCAACGGACAGCAATGAGCATAGAATTTAATACAAAGGAGATTACTTCGTGAGGCAAGATAGGCGGAAAGTCTAGAAATTTAGTTTGAAATAACGCGGAATGGAGAGATTTCTTAGGAGGGTGAAAAGGGCATAAGTTCATGAATCCTTTTCAACAGAAGAGAAACACACAGTGTGAAACTTTCCCACAGGCAGAGCAATAAAAATGAATTCTACCTTATCTTACTTAGAAAATTTCACTGGAAATGAATATGAATGAACTATGAAACATAACGAGATACATATGAAACATAAGGAAAAACACATTGCTACACTCACAACCACATGAATCTCATTAAACAAAGCCATTGCCTTTCATTAATCCTTTGTCAAAATATACAATGAAGAAATAGAGTTTCTTTCCCACAGTCTCCCAGAAATTACAAGCCAACCAACCTTTTGCAAATAGTTTGCATACAATAAATAGACTATGCCATGATGAAATAGAATGACCAAGAGTTGGGGAGTTTCTCAAATCATTACAAAATGGAGATGGAAAGACAACCATTAGCTATAGGTGCAGCGTTACAAAAATGACAAATGGCTTGGGTGATCGTTTGCCTTCCTTTGCCACTTGGATAGAAGCCAAACTCTTTAAAATTTTCCTTAGTTTCCAAAAAAAGTGAAGTGTAGATGAGTGGGCCCACTTGGAGAACGTCACAAAACGAAATTTCATGAAACGGAGGTGAATTTGGCCTTTTTCTCTATATACGCTGCGCCCAATTCTATATGCGTCGCACCCAATTCTATATGCGTTGTGCCACTTTGGAGGCTGTTTCGAGGTACCTGTAGGAGTCCCAAAATGTGCCCAAGTGTGCTTGTTGGAAATCCTGGCCTGTCTACTTTCCAACCCAAGTGGAATTTCTGAATTTGGTGCTCATTTGCCCCTCCAAATCTTCATTCTCCCAAGACTGCTTCCTGTGTGTCAAAATAGGGGCAGAGAGGTCATTCTTAGGTGTTTTGGCCCTCCTGGAGACTCAAATCATGCCCAAATTTCTTTTCCATGCACCAGTAGTCGTGATTTTGCATGCTGAATCCAAAAATACAAGCCATTTCCAATTTGGAGCTCCCAATCCTAAGCGTCGCGCCATTGGGAGAAAAAACCTGTGTTGTGACCAAAAATTTGCCATGTGACCAAAATTGCCCCAAATTTCTTGAAATTTGGGCTGGAGGTTCTCTAAGAGGTACTATACTAGGCCACAGACACTTCAGCCAAGACTCGAAGCCGATCTTGCTCTTTTTTCCTCTTTTGCCTCTTTGTCGCTCTGCTCAATTTTGCTTTCAAGCTCCTTATCTTGGCCTTTGAACTCATGTTCCATGCCATGTAATGATAAACCATCCGCCTTAGTATGTTTTTGTCTTTTTCAGCCTTCCCCAGCAGTCTCTCAAGGTGGATGTTGATACGCTCGAGCCAAGACTCACGGTCATTGTTAATCTCTTGCTCCAAGGGAGTGAGCTCGATCCTCCTATGCTGGGCAGCTTGGCGATTCTCACGGATGCTTTGCAGCTCCATGATATCATGCTAGTCCTCAAGCTGTTTCTTCCTCTGCTCCAAATGCCTGATGATCCATTTGGCCCTCGCCAAATTGAGTGATGAGTCTTGGATCTCTGTTTTCTACTCCTAGATGATCATCCTAAGTTTGGCACTCTCCACATCTACATCATCATCTTGAATGAGGATGAAGTCGGCCTCCTGTTCACCTAATGGTCCCTTGCCATGCATGGGCCTCTTTCACTTGTCCTGTACCTATGTTGTCGATTCCAGAAGCGAGGTCCCTTCCACCCCGGGTGGAGATAACACTCGCTTTGTTGCTGCAAACAAGTGCCTACTGCCTCTCTAATATGTAACGAATACTGGCATAGTAGTGGTCTCATGGTGCTCATACTGATGAGAAGGACCACCTATCTCATGCTCTACCTCTGATAATACCTATGAAGTGCTGAAGAGGTCACGGGAGATGAAGTCCTCCCAAGCAATGCCCTGCAATCCCAACTGATGATCCACCAAAATCCGGATAAGAGCAAAGTGATAAACACTGTTAAGTTGCTACTTAGGGGTCTTATGCTGCATGAAGGTGTTCATCCTCTCTATGTTCCTGCAAATGAAAAATGGGAGGTTCATCATCTGCACCCTGGTAAATTTCATGAGCAACCTGATGTGATAGGCATATGGACGAGAGAACCTCCCCTCACAAGTGAAGTACTTCATGATCAATTTCATGAGTGGAGCATACTCATCTTTCAAATATCTGAATGGAAATACTCTTGTGAGTTGCCTCAAGAATTTGGCCTTAATGTAAGGCTCATAGTGTTTCCTATCCACCTTCTATTTCTTGTGCCACTGTTCTCCAACATTTGGTATGCCGGTTGCCAATGAGATAGTTTCGGGTGTCAATGTGAAGGTGACCTTGGCCAAGATAGACTGACCTCGATGTAGGTGAAGCACAAAAAGACGGGCCAACTCATGATGAACTCTAACATTAGCCACCCTTTGACAAAATTCAAAACATGATAGATGCTGGAAGCATGACATAGCAAGAGGGTAGGCCTGCCAGTTCTGTGAGGGTGGTTGGCTCATCCCTAACATGTTTTCCACTCTTGTGATGTCTCCTGGGAGCCTGTTCTTCCGAGGATGAATCACTTTGTGTCTCCATCTCATACTCTGATGAATGCTCAGAGGCCATGACTGTTGTGTGTACTGTACTTGGGCTTCCCTTTGATGATGGTGTGAAACTAGGTGTTGTTGTGATATCTGTTGATTTGAGGGGTTTCATAGGCAACTTGAGGCAATTTGGCACAATTTCGAGCCTTTGTGGGTGTGCACCGCTCGCCAAACCCAGTGCACCGCGCCCTTTATATGCGTCATGCCCTTGTAAAATTTGCACTGTGGGGTGGCTCTGTGTGTGCCACGCTCTGTATGTGCGCCGCGCCCCTCTATGTGTGCGCCGCGCTCCGGAAAACGACTCCCATTTCACTCCAAATGCGTGCTAGCTCTCTGACAAACTTTGCTATGTTTCTCTATGACCTTGATTTGCACAATGACTTAGATTTTTGTGGAAAATTGTATATAAAGACTTTGAAGTCATGGGTTTAATTTTTTCTTCTCCAAAAAACCACTTTGCTAATGTTTCATTTTGGCTTTTTTCACTGACTTAAAGCAACACTGAATTTCACTTTTCCCTTTGAAATTTTAGCTCAAATGATGAAATTTTCGGCACTCTTTGCAGGGATTGCATGACAGGGCATTTGGCCATGGAAACCATCACTGCACCTAAAGAAAGAAACTGACGACTTTTTTTTGAAAATTTTATCACAAATGACATTGTTTGACTTTTCTTCAAAATAGAGTTTTGAAGAATAGTCAAAGTTTGTCCACATGACGATGAAACTCTCTGACTCATAACTTTGTCAAGGCCTCACTTTGGCCTACATGGCCTTATTGGACATGGTTGAAGACCAAATTGATTAATCCCTAGACCTAATTATCGAAAATGACTTTGTCTGTTAAAGGACCAGACCTTGACTGTCATGGACTTTAGTGATCATTGACAAAAGACCTAACCCGGCAAGAGCCAGACATGAGGGGAAATGACTAGCATGACCTTTTCCATCAGATTATGGAATGCCCCTAGCGGAATGTAGCTGGGTGAATGGAGCAGGACTCCTAAAAATGAAATGCAGAAAGAGTTTTGATCTCTGACAGAGGACTGACAAGACTGACTCTAACATTGGCTCCAATGGGGGATGGTAGCTCCTTGGAGGTGCCAAGAACAACAGATCTCTGGAAGAGCTAGACAGTGCCTTCGTCCATTGGGTTATGGAGTCATTATTTCGACAAACAACACAGGACTCTAACTCATTTATGAAACTGAAATGACAAAAAAAAATTGACTCAATTTTGACATTGAAATGACTTGAAGACTAACTTGACAAACTCAAACCAAACTGAAATAAAAATGGTATTTACAATGACAGTGGAAGCAGTGTTAATAAATTAGAAATGGTATCGCTTGAGCAACCAACCATTGATCGGCCCTCCTGGACAATCTTCCCCTTTCATTTCCTTTAGAAGAAAGGCATTTTGACCCCGATATGCTGCAATTTTGAAAATACCTTTCCAAAGATTCTCTAACTTACCGTGCTTACCCTTTTCCTCATTCCTTGCATCCCACTTCAGCACCACATCATCCAACTGAAATTTTTCTACCTTTTCTTTTTCTGTCATAAATTTTCTTGATATTCTCCTGTAATTTGGACGTGTTCTTGAAAACTTCTTCTCTGGTCTGCTGCAAGTGGACCATTTGATTCAACATTCTCTGCATGGGATCTTCTTCACTACCGGCTTCCTGAAGAAGTTTGACTATTGGGGCAGCGAGAGAGGTAGGAAATACTATATCAACTCCATAAACAAGCTCAAACAATGACATACCAATGGATTTCTTCTGTCTGACCTGATCTGCCCAAAGTGCATTGACCAACCTCTTATGCCATCTCTTCTTGTTTATTTCCAGCAGCTTCTTGATGATGTTGACCAATGATTTGTTTGAAGACTCTGCAAATCCATTTCCTTGCGGATGATAGGCAGTTGAGTGACCCAAAATGATATGATATTTATGACGAAACTCAACCATCCTTTTAGATTTGAAAGCTATTGCGTTATCAGTGATTAACTTATTCGGGCAACCAAAGCAATACAAGATGTTATTTTCAAGGGATGAAATGATCACCGCATCTGTAGCTTGTTTGGTGGGAATTTCCTCGATCCATTTCATGAAATAATCTGTCACTCTGAGGATCCATCTATGCTGACCGGAAGAAGTGAGATGAATTTCACCAATGAAATCTAATCCCCATTGCTGGAAAGGAGCACTCACCTCAATAGGCTTAAGTGGTAAAGGTTGTAACTTCTACCGTCCTTCGAAAATCTAACACTTATGACAGCTCTTAACCATCTTATATACATCAGCAAATAATGTCGGCCAATAGTATCCCGCTCTCAGAATTTTATTTGTTGTTGATTTCCAAAAAAGGTGACCACCATAGTCTCCTTGGTGGCAGTCCTCCATGACCTTCTTTGCTTCCTTTTCCACCAAACAATTTAACAGAATGCCACCGGGATCTTTCCAATACAGTGCGGAATTTAGAATGCAGAACTTGGCAGCCTTCAACTTGGGTGTCCTCACTTTGTTTCTAGTCATGCCGGGTGGTGGTGAAAATTTTTTAAGCACATATATGATATCTGAATACCATGGAGAAAGAGAAAACATTTCAAATACCTGAATTGACGATCCTTCCTCATTCTCATCGGACATAGCAATGATCAGATTTATGTCCAAGGCGTGCAAGTTTGAATCGGCCATTAACTTTGCCAATCCCTATCCTTTAACCAGCGTTGTGGGCTTTATCTCCACATCATATTCCAACAAAGCTGCAATCCATTTGCCTCGTATTCCTTCTGGATCGGTCTGTACTTAAACATCTTTGACAATAGCGATAGGAACAAGGCCAAAATATGAGAATGTAGAATATATACCCGGAAATCTTTCAATGCCTTCACAAGTGCAAGGGCTTTCTTCTCAATGATGTTGTATTTTAAGGCTGCATCTCTTATAGCTCCGCTGAAGAATGCAATGGGTCTTTTGCGATCATCTCTTTTCTGCAATAACACCGCTGCCATAGTATGCTCTAAAGCAAATGAAAACAATATGAAATCCTGAGTGTAGTCCGAGCTGACTAGAACTGGAGCTGAAGAAAGAGCCAATTTGACTAAATTGAAAGATTTTACAGCCTCCTCTCTCAATCTCACTTGGTTGTCCTTATTAAGCATGTTTGTAATCTCTCTTAGGTGCTCAACAAGATTAGGTACAAAGCAGCGTAGAAAATTCATTTTACCATTGAAAGATTGAATCTCTTTCTTATTCTAGGGAAGATCGATTTGTTGAATTGCTTGCACACGTGTTGGGTCAATACGAATGCCATCTTTTGAGATAATGTTCCCGAGTAGTTTTCCTTCCTCCATGGCAAACAAGCTCTTCTTCGGATTCAGCGACAAGCCATATTTTTTGCACTTTTGAAAGACAGTTTTTAGATGGTACATGTGCTCTTCATAAGATTTGGAAAACACTGCCAAATTATCCAGGCACACCACCAAAAATACATCCTTCTCATTTGAAAAAGCCAAGTCCATTGCCCGTTGAAATGTGGCACCTGTGTTCTTCAAACCAAAAGGCATTTTAGCGTACTGTAAGGTTCCCCATAGAGTGGTGAATGTTGTCTTGTCTCAGTCATCTTCATGGACAGAAACTTGGTTATATCTGGAATAACCATCAAGTAGCGACATACGAGATGCTCCCACTACTCGCTGAATTATATGGTCCATTTTGGGCAGTGGATAATTATCTTTCAACGAAACTTTATTGAGATTTCTAAAATCAATGCATAAGTGAATCTCACCTGTCTTCTTTCGTACGGGTATCAAATTAGAGATCCAATCTGAAAATCTGATGGGAACAATGATCCCTAATTTGTACAACCTATTTATCTCCTTTTCAATTGATGGCAACAAATTTGGATTTAGCCTTCTCAACTTTTGTTTGAATGGTTTCTGATTGGGCTTGATAGGTATAGTGTCCTGAATTATATTGGTATCATATGTCTTTAAGTCATAATAGTCCCAAGCAAACACATCTGCAAATGAAGACAACAAACTGATATATTTGTCCTCGATCTTTGGTGGCAATGCTTTGGAAAATTTTACCAATTTAGGATTAGCAGTTGTTCTGATATTGACCTCTTCCACACCCTTCTCTGTTGGCTGCAATGTTGGCTTGTGGGCTACATCATCTTGATCAAAGATTTCTTCTAAAGGTACCAAGCCTTTAGTAATAATGTTATTCTTTAGCTACAACATGTCCATTTCATTTATCTACACCTCATCTGTACCATTACCTTTACCATCGTCATTTTCTACATCAATTGAGGTCTCTTTGAACTTGCCTTTGTTTTGTAGAAAATCATCAATATGCTCATCATCTTGGAAAACTTGCCAATATCTCTGATTGTCTGGAATGGTTGGATGATGCTTGAAATGGATTTCAAATTTGTTGCTGGAGTTCATTGGGATCTTCAAACTACTTGCTGCCTTAGCAAGAGCATCAACAATACTATTTTGTATACGAGGCACACATGTCAAGGTGTATTCTGAAAATAATTTTAGGATGTCTAGAAC
>APFE030390956.1:16011-34573 GCA_000404065.3 Pinus taeda | reverse complement strand
TTAGAAAGGTCTTTTGAATATTTTTAACCTAAGTCTACGATAAGGGAAATATCTTTAAAACTGCGTTGCAAAAAAGATAGGAAATGCCTCCATTTCTCTATAATATCAGTATGCACAAGACCCTCGTGTTAAGCATAACATTGCATCGCAATGAAGTAATACTCATAAGGAAAAAAATTCAAGATTTACCGATCTGCGATAACACCGATCGCAAGATCTCATATCGCATAAATGAACTAGCAAGATTTGTTAAACATCAAACTTCTGCGACCTGCGATGTTGCGATCGATGCGATGGTGCAATCTGCGATGTTACGTAAGCCAATCATAAATCACTTAATCACGAATCCTTCGGGCACGCCATTCAAAGAAAAACCACTTACCATAATCTGACTCAAGATCATGCGCTTTTAATGATAGTAAATGAATTAGTTTTCAGTTATTAAATGAAATGAAGACGCGTGCTTTTGTAAAGAATTACTTCACGTAAAGTGGCATATTTGATATATCTGTTGCATTTAAAACTCTCCCATCACCTTTCTTAATCAGTCATTTCCACTTCACTCGTAATCTGCAGGAACGAAGAGCTAAGAGGATTCAAAGCCAAACGCAGGAGAAAATGGGAAAGAAAAATAAAGCTTAAGGCTCTGAGGTGAAGGAAAAGACGAAGGAGATGACGCCTTTGTATACAGACACTGCCTGCAACAGAGACGCAGGGATATCGACATGGGAAAGCATGTACAGGCTACTGGAAGAAGAAAATCCTAGAGTAATGAAGGTTGATATTCTCGCGGGCTCACAACGCTCTTCCGAGGCATCCTTAGAGGAGCTAGCATGTTCATTTCTTCACCGGATAGCAGCAAGGCCCAAAATTTTACCATATACGGGTATGATCAGGTGGATACTTGACAATGCAGAGATGAACAATAGACAATTCAAGGTTTAAGGACATGGGCTCATAGGATCATTCGCCGCGCAAGATTTAAAGCTTATGTAACATCTTCCTGAACCGCAGGCGACTTACAATGCACAATTCGTTAAGAAATTTGCGGCAGAGAACCCAAACCTAGCAGAGACCACCAAAGATTGGTCCAGAAAAGAGGAGCCGCTCAAAAAGGACAAAAATGGTATGTACAGCACTGGTTCCCTCACCTCTCCGTATTGTTTTGCTGTGGCAAGGCTTTGTAGACTACTTGGGATGCCAGATATCAATAAATTTTTGTCTGAATGGCTACCACTAATAGATGCCGCGTCTGAATGGCTACCACTAATAGATTCTGCCACAAATGCCGATATTATGGATTGGGCCAAGATATTTTCTAATAATCTTTACATGGCTGTTATGAATTACTGGTCTAAAAGATCCTTGTCTAAAAGGATCTACCCTCCTTTTTATCTGTCTACATATGTTATGGATACGGAATACTTAGCTTGGCAGGATGAAGAGGAAAGGAAAAGAGCAAGTGCACCCAGAATAAATGAGAGTCATAAAGAATTGCTCTTTAATAAATGGGACGCTCAAATCAGGCAGGTGGAACAAGCAATAGAGACAGTGGCCATGCAAGCAAACATTCTTATCGACTGTGTAAATGAGAATTTACACAGGGCCTACTTAATCAAAGAGACCACCCCAGGGTACCTACCAAATAAACTATGACTGGAAGCAGAGTGGAAGCAGAAAGCACAGGAAAAGGGAAAAGCGATCCATGCATTGAACAGGTTAAAGTGGGAATGCTACTGGGCATACATGGTCAAGCCGCATAGTCAATGGATGACTGTGAAATGCATCATAAACGCGGCCGAAAAAGTAGTGCCAGCTCTCATAGATTCTGTTTAAGCAACCTAGCTCAGCGCAGAAGTCAGCCAACCGACTCTTCTCAAGCCCATGATGAACACTTGCAGCTTTAAGGACCAAGTTCAGAAGTAGCCTTATTTTATAAATTTGCTTTTTTCTTTTAAATTAGATTAGAAAAAGGATGGTCATTTGAAAACCGCATCCTAAATTTTGTAAAGACACTATTATTAGAATTAGGAAGTAGTATTTTAACCCTTCCCATGCATTTAGAGAAGGGTCCAGAAATTTGTCAAAAACTTGTCCTCGGAACATGCACTTCTGCACCCTCAGAGGAGGTTTTGATGAATGGATGGATCGAGATTTATTAATGTTTGCATTTGATGTCTCCTACTGATGTTGCACTTTTGTAATCTTAGTAGATGTTAGAACAAGTAGAGATAAATCGTTTTTTGCTTGAAGCTTATGGGTAGAACTAGTCATAAATGGTACTTTTATCTCTTGGCAATGCCTGCTTATACTCTTTAAGTGATTTATAGTTTCAGTTGTTTATATGTTACTACATGAATATATGGGTTATCATTTGGCACTTTTGTATAGTGGAGTCATATTGTTTATGTGTGATATATGAATGGTTTATTATGCGATATGCTGTTCACAACTACTTTGCCTAACTTCTTATGTAAAATGGTTTATCTCAAATGGTTTCTTTTCTTATGATAGCTGAATTATATTTATTACCATTTATTATTCGAAATCCTTTAAGATCGCATAATGGAAGATATACAATCCCGGGTTAGAATAGATTTGATTTGTTGTTTCTCATTAGATACAATAGCATAGAGTAAGGTTAAAGAATCTGAATTAGATTAGCTTTAAAAGTACTCTTAGATCAACATTAATCAACTCTACACACACACACACACCCAAGATCGGGAAACTGGTCCCGTTATCCCCAGTCGGACCCGCTATACCAAACGGATAAGGAGCTACCAACCAAGGTCCGGACCGGGTGGGTATCCCCCTTGTTGTCGACCTGATTTTCGGGGCTTCAACAAGACTCAAAAGCCCTTGGTTTATGGACATATATGATTAGGGTTACAGTGCCCAGATATGTCTATAACAGTTTCCCCCTAAAGCATGAGGTCCTAAATCTTTTGATGTCGGGTGAAATGCTTTATCATGGGGATCCGAGGTCTTTCGAACTGGAAGGCGACCTGGAATAAGATATAATACAATACATTATCTTCATAATATTTTCATGATCTAGCTGAGGCGGGAATTCCCATGCTCAGCTTTATAAATTCATTTTCATGTACATAGGACAGACAACTGTCTGTGTGGCAGACTGACGATTCTGATAGAGCCATCATCCTTTGTTTCGGATGATCATCTGTGTAGCTATGATGTACATTTGATGTCTTTATTTTCCTGAATATATCGCAGCCCGGATGGATGAAACTAGATCCAGGGTCTTCAAACTCATTCAATCTTCACCTGAAGTACAAGTCGATCCATGTGAAAAGATGTTATAGAGTCAAACATGGAAAGACATCGCCTGATTACCAGCCAATGACATAAGCTGTTAACAAGCATGAGAGGAATCACTGATAATGATGATGACCCTCAAGGTACGACAATATAATTCACATAGTGTTAAAATGGGACTTGGCGTCGAACACCACGCAAAATATTTCGGTCGAAGTCCATTGATGTAAACCTATTGCCGGAAGTGAGAAACTTTCCATTGAGGCATGCAAGCTTCAAAGTACTGAAAGGGTTGTTCCTAGGTCGACTTCTTGGATAATGAGTTGACGTCGACAAGAAGTGACCCATTGTAGGAGGGCCTTACTGAATCCCACATCTAAGACATGGAACGGAGAAAATTATTTAGTGGAGGTGAAAACGATATGATGATACATGGTTTAAGGTGGTGATCATGAAAGAATGAAGGGTGAAGGTATTGTAGCGGATGAGACACAAGTTGGGTTGGTGAATTCTCTAAGTGACTTCTCTTGAACATATAGGTGACACTGAAATGGATTGGTAGCGTTAACCCCAAAAATGGATGGTACAGTGGACCAATGGTAATATGACCGGTGAACAGAATAACCCAACCCAACTCAATCATGGTGATGGAGTGAAAGTGTCCTGTTCAAGAGCGACTTGCTACCAATAAAGTTTCTTCAAGATTTCTTCCCAATTTTTCCCCAGTCATTGCTAACCAGTACATCTTTAGTTTTGTCAAGGTTGAGGAGGATAACATATGCTAATTCTGTAATTTTCCCTTCGGGCAAACTCGTCGCTATGTTTTAATGAGCTTAGAGACAATGAAACTCATTCTTGTATATATGGGCAAGTTTGTCACTATTGGTTTTAACAAGTTTAACAACAAAGATAACTCAGTCCTTTTTCAATTTTAGAGAGTCTGAAAAGGGATGGAAAAGGAAACTCCAGTAATCCTTTTTCGTCATATAATCCCTTAACTCCAAAAAAATATAAAATAATATGAAAGGGGTGAATTTTCGATAGTTTTAACGAGCCGAACAAGACAAGTGCTCGATATTTTTGTGTAATAATCCCTCAGGTCCAAAAAGATTAAAATCTAGGGGAGGGATAGCACTTCCTATAGCTTTAACAAGCTGGAGAGGCCAATTGCTCAGAAATATTTTCATATTTTACGAGTCAGATGGAAAGAGCTTAAAGGAGACTCATTTTTTGAGGAATGAGTGATATTTTCGGGTAGCAGCTAGTTCCAGGTAAGGTTTGGAATTTTCCAATCACGATAGTGTTATGAGGATGGCTAACAAAATCACTTGTCGCAGCTGTTCCTCAAAAGGGTAAACAATCAAATGGAGGCGTATGATCGGCTAAAACAGAGTGGAGGTGATGGTTAGAACACGACCAAGGCTCAAAAGTTGATGATAATGCATTTACAATGGTTATTTACCGGAGATTGGTTCATTTTTTAATGAGCTTAAACTCTAGTGAAACATATGCTCATTGCTTAGGTTTTATTTTTAAAGAGCTTGAAATTTGCGTAAAACTGCTCATGCTAGTCGTATAATAAGGATGTATCATCGATAGGTTCAATTTTTAGGGAGCTTGCACCATTCGAAACTTTTCTCCGAATCCTTTCTTTATGTAAGCTAGGAACGACCAATCCTACAAGTTTAAAGGGTTAAGAATCTACAAACTAAGAAAATAAATGGTCACTTTTCACTTTCCATGCAAAAAGGTTTGCATGCCCCTAGGTATAATGAAGTAGAGTTTCTAGGTTACCCTTCAATTTGCAGACAAAACATTTGTTCTATCAGGAAAGGCCTACCTTTTAACATACAAAGTAGAGTTTCCAGGTTACCCTTCAATTTGCAAACAAAGAATTTGCTCTGTTAGGAAAGGCATACCTTTTGACAGAGGTATCTTATTCCAGTCTAATCCCATTTTCCTAAATGGACGGGTGTGTCAAACTAGTCATATTCCTACACGGAAACCCACCTTATACCTGGGGTTCTTCTGCCGAAGCAGACCAGGGTGCATGCCCCCCTGGGTTTTAGTCATATTCACCAAATTACTCGCGCTCATCAAGTGGACGGAATGGAGATTGATGAGACATTCCTTGCATTAAAAGACCAGTTAGGGATGGCATTTGACTATTAGCCATGTGTAAGCCGGGGAATGAAAGCTGATCTACGAGCTGGATCACTTTGCCTTCATGTGGAAAACAAATTACTCGAAAGAGTGAAGAGAAAATGGCTCCCATTCTATAAATGTAGTCACGCCCAAGGAGTAGATTATAATCTAGAGGTCCTTTGACTACCATTACATTCAAATAAATGGTTTTCCCTCTCAAAGTTATAGGCAAACTTGGAAGGATCCCTAATAGTCGATTGGTTCCTTTGTCGAAGCCTGTCAGATTTCGCATCTCAGGCAGAAGTGATGGCAAACCGATTGCTTTCCAAGTAGTTGAATAAAGGATACTCACAGAAGCCCCTTCATCTATGATAATACCGATCATGACCATTATGTAAGATTGTACAATGATTCGGAATGGAACATTAGACAGTAGACGGGGTCTGCCTAGTAGATTCCAATTGAAGGAAAGGATTAGGTTGCTCGGAGGTGGGACCGAATAAATGGCTGGATACGACTCTGATGAACTTCCTTCTTGCGGTAAAGGAACAGGCAGATTTCCCCCATATTCATCAGAGTCTGTGTTTACGAAAAGAATTTGAACGGTGTCATTCTCATTATCTACGATGAATGTATCATCTGAAGATGGACCTTCCAAAGACAAGACTGGGTCGACTGCTGTCTCGACCTGATGAATTTGGTCCGGTGTGGACTCAGAGGGTTTATCTTCAATGATAGATGCTTTGACCAACCACAAAGGTGTGTCAGTCATATTTTCAACTAGCGATGGACTCGTCAAGAGTTTCTTGTATCCAGGAGGAAGCCGTAGCGATGAAGCAGGATGGTTATCCAAGACTCTTTTATCTTCGTCTAGGAAGGGACAACGGTGGAAGGCATTATCGCATTCGCAAAATCTACAAGGAAATTTATATTTTCCTTTCTATCCAAAGACTTTGTTTTCACTAGTTGATGGTGTACTCTCAACATGATCGTCAGAGGTTGACAACACCGAATTGTGCAAACGAGGAGACCAGCCCTTTAAGATCCGAGGGATGCAAGGACAATCTCAATGATAGTGGTCTCCATTGCAAATGACACATGGAGATTTAGGTTTGGATGGTGCAGTGTGTGGATTTTCACTAAATGATGCATGGTTGCCCCTTTTTGCCTTTGGCTCCTTCTTCTTCTTCTCCTTTTCCTTCCCTTTCTTCTTCTTCTCAGTTACTTGGTTTTTAGCTTTACCAGCTTCACCAAGCGAAGAGGAAGGAGGAGAGGGAGAAAAAAATGAAGAAGAAGGTTGGGGGTTAACTCTAGTATCATCTAGTTGCTGACTTGATTGTTCAAGAATTATGACAATTTGAATGACAGAGGTTGAGAAGAGCCATACTGGCAAGCCGATTATCAGTCCTAGAAGGGACAATGTAGCCATATGTGGTGCACCAACATCTCCCTAAGAGGAGAAAGGACTAGGATTTCCTCCAAGGGGAAATCCTTGGTTGGTGGACTCCATTTTCTCAACCTCAGACCAATGAGGGAACAATGACGTTATTCTAATTAAAATAAATTTTATGACACTTTGACACAAATTTCTTTTTCAATTTTTAAGAGTCGAGAAAAAGCTAAAGATGACTCTAGTCGCCTTCAATTTTTAATGAGCCTGAAGTGACAAGTGCTCAGATGGACCGTTTCCTCTAAGGAGTCTAAAAAGGAATGAAAGAGACTACTCTAGAAGTCTAGACAGAGGGGTTACCAAACCAATCGCAAAACTGTAGAATACTTTTTATGGTACGGTAGTCAATCTTCTCAAATGTTGTGTTCAGTGCATTGCGATTGATAGGGCGGCATACACGGCTTCCTAAGGATAAAGGATCTAGCCTATTGTGGTCTCCCAATATATACTCGACGGTACGTGGGAGTACAAGTCTGTATTGGCACTTGTCGTCTCAAAGAGGAGGAATCACCCAACCTACGATGAAAGCAATAGTTACCAGGCTTTACGACACCGGGATACATCTCTAGCCTAGACTTCTAAATGTTGTGCGTTAGATTCCAAAGCATTTTTATGTTCATTGAATTTATTTTACAGTTGATCTTTCTTAAGAAGTTTGCCTTTAAGATTCACCGTGTGATGTATATATACAATTCCTAAAATGCAATCTAAGATGATAAACATTCATTTATTCTTCTTTTTGCAATGAAAATCCTAGCTACTAAGGAAAGAGAAGCGAGATTCTTTCAACATAGAGTAGAGAGCACGCACTAGATGCACTGTCCTAAATCAAAATCAACAAGCAGTATAAATGCAAATGCACATGCATGTATTTGTTTTTCGCTTTCTTAATGTGTGAATGACAAAAAGAATGCTGAGTACAAATCTGAATTATCTTTTCAAAGTGACAGTACTAACAATTTTCTCTTCAAAAGACAAAAGGAAGACAATGACGACACTTTACAATTTTGAATTGAAAACTGCTTTTGACACTTGAAGAACTATTAATTCAAATCAAATACAAGAGTAACAGTGTAATTGACCATCAAGAATAGTAGGATTCTTTTCTTTGACTAAAAATGACACTTGCGACACTTCCAAATCAAAAGACGACAGTTTGGTTAAGCTACTTCTTTGTAAAAGAGAATTGTAAATGGCGAACAATACATAAAAACATTCACAATTCTTTGTACAATGGAGGCTGAACAATGCAAAGGAAGGGAGTTTCTATAGTGGTATATTGATCACAGACAGCAAAACTCTTGAATAAAGATAAAGAGAGTGAAGAAAAAACCAAAATCTGGAGGCAAAAACAGTCTTATCTAATCATCTCATCTGTAACACAGGGAAATAGGGATGCATCTCACCTACTGCACACGAGAGGTGAGATGCATCCATATTTCCAAGAGGAGAAGGTGCGATGGCCTAGGGACAAGACTTCAACTTGGTTTTTGGTCACAGTTTGTAGCTTAGTTCAAGGATGTAGGCCAAGCTAATGATATTCAGTAAATGAAAATCATAGGGGTTGATCTAATGAGGTTACTTGAGCCACCACCAGGGAAATTAGGATGTTTGCAAATCAATTGTTTAGTTTATAAACAAAACCTAGAGATGAACTGAAGTAACATTGATCTACTTTGCACTTGCATAGAAAATGTAGTTCAAAGGCTAGCTGGCCTAACTTCAAGCTCCATTTGTAGTTTATAAATAAATCAAATATAGACAAGCAAACAAGCTATTCGCTCCCCATTGGAGTCGCCATTTTGTTATCGGGAAATCTAGTGTCCATTCAGAGCTGCTAGTCCCACTAAGATGGGTAGCTATCTTAGAAACAAACGAACTAAAGTTACTCTCATTTTCCTTTATAAGAAGTAGATAGAAGATAAGCAGAGAATACCAACCTCGATCCTTCAATTGGTTCCTTGCTTGTTCCCTCTCCCCTCTGACAGATCTTTGCCGCTCCTTCCTTGCTTACCTCACTTCAAAGAGCACCTGTAAATTCAAAGTAGCATAATACCATCAAAGGATAGAGATCTACAATCATAAACAATATAAGACTAGATATATATTGACCACACAAATGTATATATCATCAGACATACAAGAATGTGGAGGAAAGCTTGAATAGCTTTATTGATAGAAAGAGTAGAAGAGAGGATTACAACCCATTGATCTGACCTAACGTCATCCTCCTAGCATGAAAGCCCTTCTTCACCTCATGAAAAGCTTAAATCACCCAGCACTATGATCTTCCACCGAGAAACCAACAACACTTCCTTACAAGATACAAAATTCCAGCCTCTGGATCTCTAGGATGAGGGATCCATATATAGATGTTTGCAGGGGGGTTAGTTAGCTTCTGGGATTTTGATTAGTGTCCTCTCTCTGATAGTTCTTGGCTCCACTTGGAGATTTATGGTCTCTTACTCATCCCTGGGTGAATTCAGAGAGGCAAGTGTCACAGGAGAAGTTTCTGGAAGATTCCATGATCATCCACCTTGCAAACTGTCTCTGCCATTTGTCTACTCTCGCCCATCGCACCCTACAGAAATGATTTTCAGTATGCATCACACTTTTTGCATGTGGCAGGTGAGATGCATCACACCCTTAGCACTGAGCAGTCTATATGGTTCCAGTTTTGACCAGTTCTGAGCAGTTTTCCATGGAGAACTTCTGGGAGATGATGTAATCAGCTGACCTTGTTCCTTTAGGGCATGAAACAACACTTTTAGGGACTTAGAAGCCCTTGGTTTATGGACATATATGATTGGGGTTGCGGTGCCCAAATATGTCTATAAAAATTCCTCCACAGAGGGGCAAAACAAAGGTGTCAAAGGATATTGATGAGAGTAAGGTCACCTTGCACACACCCCTATTGCCAGAGAAAATTGTCTTTGAGGGACTGTGCTTTGGGCATGTTCCCCTTATAAAATTGGAAGACTAGGATTTAACTGACATGGAGCATTTCCCTCATTCAGAGATAGACCAATTTATGCACCATGCTTTCCACAGAAACAATGGAGTGACTCCTTTGGAGCTGAGGAAGTGGGTGAAAGGCGTGGACAAAGCACGCCTGCTAAACCTGTTATGGGTGTTGCATTACAACTATGCACCCATCACGATGATCATGATCAAGAAGTTGTTGTTCTTGGTACACAATGGGTGTCTATGGCTGGAGGAGCCAATACCCATCATTGACATGCTGATCTATAGGATCACGTGGCTACTACACTCAAGAGAAAATCCAGCCATGGTATTTGGCGGAAAGGTCAGTGAAGATACCTTTGCTGAGGTGATGAAGGAAAAATTCAAGCTAGTAAAGAATTTGTATGGCTATGCCATCACGAGTATCTGTGAACCCATGGTCAAAATGGCGACGCAAATCTTGGTAGGAAAGGTCATGAGGAAGTGTTGTGTAGATGAAGTGTCGGCACTAGTGATAGCCTTGGCAGCCCGGTGAGTGGAGGGCATACAGTTTAACTGGGTGCACTACCTCTGCATTGAGTTCCTCCTGAACTACCGCGAGGCTCAGGATCATAGTAAGACATTCCACTATGCATGGCTACTATTGTCCATAGTGTTGGTTGCATGGGAGCTTTTCGAGTATAGCTAGTATCCTTCGGTTGCTCCAGACAAACTGGAAGTAGCAAAGTTCACTTCACTATGGGCTACAAAGGATCCTCAGTTGATCAAGGATAATAATATCTTCTGGATCTTCATTGACATGAGCATCCAAATGGCCATCAACTGCAAGCCGCAGTTGTCACCAACTAATTTTGATAAGCTACAAGAGTACATGGAATTCAAGGCCGACTTCCACCATGTCTCAATACGTGTGAGAAAGGACCCTGAACAGAAGTAGCATGAACTACCATACTTGGCCACAAATGACACAGTTGCAGTGGTCCTTGACCGCTGGCTGGCAGATTGGCGCACTGCCATGAACTTGACAACGGGATCTAGCAAGTGTGCCGCACAATGAAAGAAGGAAGAAGCCAAGCAGAAGATGGAATAGTTGGCTATGAAGAAAAGAAAGGAGGCCAAGGATAAGGAGGCCAAGGCAGAGCATGCTGGCACAAAGCAGATGGGTTGGAAAGCAGAGGAAGAGGAGCATGACTCTAAACTGGAGTTAGAATTCACCCTCCCCGGAGACATAAGATTAGGAAAACATGTGGAGTAGGGAGGAGCAGACCTAAAGATGACTCCATTCCACACCAAGCGCAATAGAGATCCAAAACAATTAGGGCCATGGAAGAAGTCTAGGACTAGCAAGACGTCTCTCGACCCGATTACCCTAACGGAGGGGGACTTGAATGACATAGGTGATACGGTGAGGGATGCCATCGCGAAACTGCTACAACAGTTTGAGTAGTAGCAGTAGCAAGCTTTGGGTGCTATATAGATGGGTCTGCATGAGTTGTAGATCCACACATCACAAGTACAGTCCAGCGAGGCGTCAACTAGTTTTGTTTCTAGCACCTCCGAAGCCGTATGGATGCTATGCACATGGGATTCTCGAGCAATAGTTATGTCAGATGGAGCACTGACTATAAAGATAGAAGTTTATAGGCCCGCTATCAGCACCCTCAAGGGATTTATACTTAACTTGGCCGTGCTTCCCAGTGAGGTGCTTCACCTTCTTTAGGATGGCATGATCACGAAATTTCGGGCCCATGAACATCGAGTGTTACAAGTAATCAGTGAGTAGAAGATCGACAATGACCAGACGGTTGTACAACGAGACTCTGCCATTGACATCATGAAAGACCTTATGGATGAGAGTCAGTGCATGGCTAAGGTCATGGCTGAGGCATGTAGATCTATCCCAGACCTAGACATTCCCGAGGCTGAGCTAGTAGATGTGCGGGTTCAAAAGCTCACTGCTGGAGTACACAACGCACACACAGAATTGGAAAAGGTTCAGTTGGAACTATACCTCAAGATCATAGAGTTGCAGTTAAAGTCCTAGCCTTTGACTCCACTAAAAATTAGAGAACAGTGCGAGTCAGCTGTGAAAGATGTCGTAGCAGTAGTGGACATCATAGTAAAGGACTACATGACACTCTTCGAGAAGTCACTCAAGGTGGTCACAACCTGCAAGAAGAGCCCACTGTGCAGAAGATTGAAACAAAAGCATGAGAGCTGCAATAACGCTATGATGAAGTTAAAGAAACAATGTGCACTGTCGCCATCATGCAGAGGCTAGAAAAGCTATAGGAGGCCAAGGCTTTGAAAGAGTAGGTAGATCCAGCTGAGCACAATGAAGTAGTGATGAAGGCTTGCTTATAGCCTTGGTTGGATGAGGCCTATTTGATCATGGCCATTATTGAAGGCAAGATAGCTAGTTTGCAGAAGACTCAGCAGAAACTTGAGTCAGACGTCGTAGGGCTAGCAACGGAGCAACTAGCCGAGGAGATGAAGCAGGCAGCAGCACAGTGTACCACGAAAGTTGCAGTAATTCAAGTTGAGCTAGGATTTCTTTATGACAAGATCTTCACGCTAGCTAAGTAACTCGAGGGCAAGTCAACATGTTTGTGTTGGGGGCCTATTGGGAATCGGTCCCTTGGGGTCATTTTTGGGAGTAAAAGCCCGAGTTTGGGGAAAAAAGCCTAAATTTTGTATAAAGGAATGTAAAGTATTTGCATTTTGTGGCCACAAAGCATGAAGATATCAAGATTCAAAAATGGTTTCCACCCTTAGTTTAGATAGCTTATGTCAGCTTTTGAGATCTGCCCTTGGTCCATGAACAATGGGATTGTATAAAAATGGATTCTTAGAAGAGTCTAAGGAAAAGTAGAATTCTAACTAAGTTTGAGTCTATGAAGAGCTAAGAGGGAGAGTCTTAGCCTAGGAAGAAACTTTGTAGCTGAGTGCGCAAAGGCCTAGGGTAGAAGTCCGCTGCTGAGTGCACGGACCCCTGCAACTGTGTGCACAGGGTAGATAAAGTCTATATTGGGAATTTGAATCATCAATAAAGAGAAGTATTATGAAATTAATGTGTATTTTTCCTCTACGGATCGCATGTGATTATGTTATGTTAAGTTTTGGTTTTATGTTATAATGCTAATTTGATGTATGAATGTATCTGTTTCTATCTATTATATGAATGAAAATAAGGATATATGTTTATGCGAAGATAATCTTAATTGCATGGTAAATTGGTGAACGCTTAAGATAATTTGGGAAATTATACAATAATGCAGTAACAAAGGCACATAAGTACCTGAGCCATTGGTTAAGGTTGTGTGAAGGATGATCTTATACCTTCGCAGAGATACTTAGAGACATAAGATAAACTACATCAATAAGCCCTAAAGCCTTATTGATCTGCGTGAAGGAAGGGTTTAAGGTTTAAAGCTGAGATCACAACCATCTCAGGGTGCAGAAACTTGGTTCATGAATCCCCCCATAATGCTTTGGGTGAGACTCTGGTCCGCACCCCGCAAAATGATGCTAAAAGGGCGAGTAGTGTAGGGATTTTCTTGGCTAACTAATGCTGAACCTAAGTCAGGGCCCATCAAGCCAATAATTGGTGCCTCTTGGAAAGTTGGTGCTTGTTAACCAAAGGGGTTCGATGCCTCTTATGAGTTGGTGCTCATGAACAAACAAATGTAATTATGTGGTTGCTTTATTTACATCATAAACAAACCAAAAATTGGTGGATCTTTTTCCCTTTCAGTTTCCATGTGAAAAACACCGTTTCAAATGTATGTTTCTCATGTGATTGTTGTTTGAACATGTGTGTCTGAAATATTGTTGGTTCACTATTCTTGTGAATGAATGATCTCACAAGCTAAAGAATATAAGAAGGGACAATAAGCATAATAATAAAAATGAAAACTATACTTAATTACTTATTCACCCCCCCCCAGGGATTCCTTATTTCAACAATTGGTATTAGAGCCAAGGTTCTTTCAGCAATAGTCTAATCACTCAAAGGTAGATCTATAAGGAATTATGTCTAGGCAAGAGAGTTAAGGGGCTTACTCAATAGAATACTAGTCTTTGATGGGACCAACTATGCCTTTTGGAAAGTAAGAATGGAAGCGCATCTTATGTCCCTGAGAGTAGATGTTTGGACTACAGTACTAGTAGACTGTAATGTCTTTGATATTCCTCCCATTCATGCAGATGGCAAAACCTTATATGGGAACAATGCTAAAGCCAAGAATACCATTCTCTTTGGCCTTATTCAAACAACAATTGTAAAAGTTATGCATTGTAAGTCTACTAAAGAAGTGTGGGTAAAGCTTAACTAGAGTCATTAAGGATATGAAAAAGTCAATAAAGCAAAACTATAGACATTCAAAATGAGGTTTGAAATCTTGAAAATGAATGAGAATGAAAGCATAGAAAAATACTTCATTAGAGTTGATGAAGTGACTAATATGATTAGGGGACTTGGTGAATAAATCAAGGAAGAGATGATTGTTAAGAAAATATTAAGATCTCTACCCATGAGATTTAATGCAAAAATCTCAACTATTGAGGAAATGGCTAATTTAAACGATCTCAAGAAAGATCAGTTGCATGCTAATCTCACAACCTATGATATGAGAGTAGGAATAGAAAAGTATAAACCAAAGGAAGTGATGCTGAAAGTATCTAGAAAGGGAAAGGAGCACAAAAGTCATCAAGACTACTCCAATTGTGAATCTCATCAGGAGCTATCTCAACTAGCTAGAAAACTAAAGTGTGGCTTAGGGAAAATATAAAGGGAAGTTTCCCTTTAAACGTTTTGATTGTGGAAGAGTTGGACACTTCTCTTCCAAATTCCCTTATAAAGAAAAGGTTGAAAGGGAAGAGGATCTTAAATTTGGAAACAAGTCTCAAACACATCAGAAGAAAAATCTCTATAATAATAAGAGGTTATACTCAAAAGAGGATAGCTCAGCACCAGAGAGAGACTTTGAAGACTCATCAGAAAATGAGTCAGATAAGTATCTTCTTATGGCCATCGAAACGGACTCCAAGAAACAAGGTATTATGGACTCTAAAGAGGAATAAGAAGAAGGAGTAGTAGACATTGAAGGGTAACTCATCAGTGTCATCGACGAGTTAAAGAAAGCAAGGAAAAAGAAAAAGCATATGAAGGAACAAATACAACATTTAGAGGAAGGTACGTATAACTATGATAATGAGGAGTTTACCAGTCAAAAAGAAAATACTGAAGAAGCTATCAAGATAAAAGAAAGTCTAGTCCTTCTACTGGAAGAAAAACAAGGGAACTATGAGAAACTGGAAGAGAAGAGCAAGTAGTTGAAACAAGAGTTGCTCAATTTATAAAGGGAAATGATCATGGAAAATTTTAGGGGCTAATATTCGTAGGTGGGATAATTTTCCATTGTTTTTCCAAAACAAAGATTTACAAATTTCCATTCTTTTAGAATTAATTCACCCAAGTTTTATAATATAAAATTGTTTTACCTTAAATGTCACCAAAATTATATAGAGAGTACATATAAAAACATCATAAATATGAATGTTCTTACAAAGATATGTCCAAATATTTTATATTTTTTATATCAAAGACTAGCAAGATTTGCTGAGGTTTCTAAACTTTAAGATAAATTTCCATCCATAAAATTTTCCCTAGAAATGATCTCATAGACATGCAAAGATGATATTTTGTCTTTGAAAGATAAACTAGAGGAGGCTAAAAGAAAAGAAGAGGTTCTTTGAGATCTGATCCAAGAATGGGAAGACAACTGTCAATGTCTTGAACCAGAGGTTGTCTCTTTGAGAACTGATCTTGAGAGAACAATGATCAAGAAAGGATTAAATGAAAACTTTGCCGAAGGGACAAGGAGACTAGATCAAATCCTAAATAGTGAAAGGCCCTCATGAATCAAAACAGGTCTAGGATACTATAATATGAAGGAACTTGTGGATATATTCCTTGAATGCTGCAGCAACTATGCACGAAAAGATGGATGACGTGTTCTTCAACCCAAATGACATAACAATTTATTGAAAGCAACCCTACTCAGTCGCGAAGGTTGTCTTGCTCCTATCTTCTTGTGAGATTTTGATATGGTGGTACCCTAAGAACTCGTCGGTGAAAGAATATGCTTCCTTCCCACCGACATTTTCCAATACTTCATCTATGAATAGAGTTGGGAATGGGTCATGCACACACATGACATTCAATTTTCTGAGATCCAGGCATATTCTTATCTCACCCTTTTTCTTCTTTTACTGCATCACCATAGTGCTTACCCAATTCGATTCTTCCACCGGATCAATGATTCCTACTGCGAGCATTTTGTCTAGTTCTACGCAGACCATTTGTTTGCTTGATGGGGCCTAACCTAGGTTTGGACTTATTTAGCCAAACAAATCCCTATACTACTGTCCCTTTCGGCAATAGCCCATGTAGTGCAGATTGAGGTCTCATCCAAATCAGTATGGGGGGCTGATGGAACCAAGTTTCCACACTGTTGAGATGTCTGAGGGGTCGATTTAGTCCGATTGTGAATATATTCACGTATGTCACTTAGCACACTTTCCTAACCTACGATGCCTTTGCACCCTGTTATACTCGACTTCGCGTAGCCCTAACAAGGGGTTGAGGAGCTTTCGCACTGCTAAAGCAACGATCTATGCTATTTCCGCAAGTCACACCGTAGATCTTACTTATCCTCTTATAATAGTTAGTTATCATTGTGTAAACAGATACTTTATATTTTATTCACTTATTCAACACATTCATATAAGTTCACGGAGCAAATAAACAGTAAACTTGCAATTCATACCCATTATACTTCAATGCATAAAACATGAAAAGATACATAGAAATATTGTAAAAATTTTCTTTGTTAATGCTTCAATCAGTTATAGACTCAACTTGCCCAGTGCACTCAGCTGCAGGGGTCTGCGCACTCAGCTGTGGACTACTAGGCCTCTGTGCACTTAGTTTCAAAGCCTTCTCCTACTCTATGACCCAAAGAATTGAACTTACACTTAGACTCAATGCCTCATTATTAGATCTTGTATGGATGAATTACCTCTTTAGACTTAGAGCCTCACTCTATTTATACAATCCCATGGTCCGTGGACCATGGGTAGAACTCTCAAGTCGACATTAAATTACAAAAGTAAGGGGGGAAAACCCTATCACTTAATTACAACTTCACACTCCGTGCCCTCAAATCGCGGATTATTTACATCGGATTTAGTCAAACTTGGGCTTTAAGCCCCAAAACTTTCCTTGGGGAGGATCCCGCACCTAATATGAACTCATATGATGAATGATCAAAAACAACAGAATTGACTATTTGCACAATTTCACCAAATATTAACTAAGGTTGCCTTTTAAGTGAAATAATGAGGAAAATTGATTTTTATGTGCCTTCAACATAAAACTTGAAATCTAAAATTAAGCATGAAAAATAGAGAATAAGAAGAAAAGACAGAAATCTTGATGATAGAGTCTGTCTCTCCTGGACTACATCTCCAGGTCTGCATCCAATGGGCATCCATTGTATTCAAAATGATAATAAAGTCTTTTTACATAAAATTCACCATTCTTGAGTGTGCACATAGGTATCAATGGCTAATTTCAACTGAAATTTCTTTGCTTCATCTTTCCAATGAAACTTTCAGATTACAAAAAGGCCCAATATTGGCTCAGATATGCCTCAAAATGTATTTACAGACATTGTCAAAACAATATTTTGATCTTCACATCACATCTCCTATGCCAAGGGAATACTGATAAAACCTTTTATAACTCTGCGGGAAGGTCCCAGGGTCAAACCTCCAGGCTTCCTAAGATTTTATTTTCAATACATATCAATCATTGATTTTGGCGTAACCATATATCAAATATAGGGTTGAAACCATACTGTATAGTTTTACAATGGATCGATGGTGATACAAATATCGTATATGATTGTTGTAATATTAATATCTCATGCCAAATATATAACATATGGTTTATCAATATTCATAGCTGGAGGAGGATGGATATGAACTCATGAGCATCAACGATGGTAGCTTACCTTAATGGCTGGTTCAAGCACACAAGCCACCCACTTCCCACTGGTTTGTAACAAGGGTTGACCTTCACTTCCCCTCAGACTACCCTTCCCACCGTTTCCACTCAATAGGCTCGTTTTCAGCATTTCCATCTACACCGTTACTAACTATTGCTATAGGGATTAATGCATGGGTGTTTGGTGATGTAGAAACCCTCAAGGATCTTTTTGGGATCCTTGGAAGATAGTCAGATTAACTACAACTGTTATGCTTTTAACCTGCAAAAGATACCCAAATACAGAATATGTGAAGAAAAATACCCAGAACATAGAATAGTGAGAGTCAACAGCAAATATTTTATTATTCAGAAAGAAATGTTCACTGGCCTCTTCGAGGGGGCAACCTCCAATAGAGCAGAGCTCGATTCAAAAATTGGACACGATGCTCCTCGCAGGTAGTCTCTATCCTTTATATATGACTCATACATGTAATACCATGGATCAATACCATGGCTTTTATTAATACTGTCTATCTAATACTAGGCCCATTTGCAACTAACTGTGGTCCTGTCATTAATAGCGGGTTAACCACTTACAATTATTAATATGGGATTTATTGACTCTTTATTATGACGTGATCCCACTACATAAATAAGGGGGTTAGGGTGGG